>APFE031023195.1:0-26395 GCA_000404065.3 Pinus taeda | reverse complement strand
CATTTTTCTCATCCTTGGAGAGGCCATTTTGCATGCTTAAGGATTCTATGGAGGACTATAAATCCTAACGTTTCCAAAGATGCCTTCATATCAGAATTTGGAGCATGGGAAGTCACTTAAAACTGTCCTCCAAGTTGGCGTTGCACTTTTCCCAGAATTCGCTGCGCTTTTCCCAGGAAGACAAGAATTCAAATTTTCTCCAATCAAAGTCAAATATGTTGTTCAAATTACTCCTCCCAGGGAAATCATGTGATGTAATTAAATGTGAATTATTTGGACAACGTAAATTTCATGTAGATTCATGCTTACTTATGTTTGTAAAGTCAAAATGAATCAGTTGGTTTAATTAGGGAGTTTGTTTTTAACTTCCCTAGGTTTAGGTTTGGTTGGAGATATTCTTGTAAAAATTTCCGATCATGATGGATTCAACCCTTGAGAGGGGGAAAGAGTTGTTTTGGTCTCTATCTACCCAAATCAAACTGAATGTAAGGGTTGGATGTTGTTTAGTCAAAGCTTTGTGGAGCTAGTGTACTTGTGATTATTTGCATGGGTAATATACAGGGGTTGCAACTATTATAGTGGGATTCACGTGGCATGTTCATTAGCAATATTTTTTATTCTATTATTGTCAGTATGAATGTATTGTCCTCTCTACTTCCATCTTAATTCTTTCTTGTGATTGTTTCATAAGTATTAAACAGAATTCATATGTTTATGCTTTGTTTTGTTGAAACTCTCATATTTTTGTTACATTTTCCTTTGATAAAAATGAATTCATGAAACTCATGCTCATTTTGAAACCTTACTTTTCTACCCTATCCGCCATGACAAAAAAAAAATGCTAACTGAACCTGCCTACCTTGCCCCATTATATCTCTGCAAACTCATCTTTTGGAAACCTTGACCTAGCCCCCTAGACCTAGACCATCATCCAACAAAAACCCTAAAATCAAAAACCCCAAATTGAGATGAACTATATAGCCTAAAATTCATTCTTGCACCAGTCAAATCCTTGGTTGTTACCATAGAGAGAGCCCTTTCTGGTTTGGTAGGACTAGCTTCCAAACTAAAAGATTGGTTTGAGGTTACCTCCGTTGGTCTCCTTTCTCAACCTTGGGACACTGTTGAGGCTAACAACAGGCACTAAAAAACTGTGGCCTGTATAATTTTTTCACAATTCCAGGCATGAAGGCCCAGCTAGACTTGTTGGAATGGATGGTGAGAAAGTGGAATGTACAGGAAGAATGATTTGTGATTCGAGACCATAGATTCACTATCGATGTCGATGACATTCATTTCTTGTCTGGGCTCCCACGCCATGGAGAGGATATTTGTATGTATGGATATAGAAGAGGTGGTGAAACAACTACCACCTATCTAGTGCAACATTGCTTTCGAGGGGCTGCTGTCAAAGATAGGGGAATTGACATCAAAACCATTGAGAGGCTTCCTTTGAGACCTATTAGCTTCACTATTGCATGACTATGTGGATGTGCAACTCTTCACTTGCTTACTAAGGCTCAGATGTAAATCTTCGTAGAGTGCTTGTAACCTACAATATTCAACTAGTGTGAAGGGGTAGTTTCGAACCTGAAAGGGCAACTAACTAGAGTGAAAACTGGCACACTCAAGAATTTTGGGTATGGTGCCTTTGTTATCTTGTTTTCTCTAGAGAGGACCCCCCTTCTCGCTCCATAGGTAACCATAGATGGAGGAGGACCGCGAGATTCTCACATTTTGAAGTGGGTCACATCGATGGCACGCCGAGGAGGTGGTGAAGGCCCAACGATTCAGTATACTCGTGATTTCTTTGGATGGTTGGAAAGTCAAATTATCATGATTGAAGACTTTCCATATGTAGGCATGGATTACAAAGGTGATCTAGATATGCGACTACCAGATGGAATGTAGTGGGGTGACCTAGGTAAAAACTTCACATTTTGGTTGTTTTGAAGTTTTTAATTTTTTAATTTTTCGGCATCCAAAGCTAACAATTTGAAATGATCGTGCAGATGTGGGCCCGGTGAGACCAGCAGGACTACACAGATTTGATAGGCGCGATGAGCAGCCAACATCTCCCGCAGTACAGAACCCCGACACAGCAGAGGAATTGGCTGAGCTGGAGCACAACCTTAAGAGTTTCATGAGTTTAGACATCCAGGATGTTGGGTTTGATGACTTGCCTCTTCACTATCATAGGCACACCATAGGGGTTCCTAAACGAATATCTCGCACTATTGTTTGCTACCATGATCATCGTGTGTATCTACTAGTCTTAGGGCTAGATTTTGTTTTTTGATTATGTATTAGCATGTTCAGATAATAAAGGCCATGAGGCTTGGATGGATGGCAATTTTGTAAAAACCACACTTTTTACAAACATTTTAACTAATGAAAACTATTACTTCTATCTCAGTCTATCTTGTACAAAATATAGATTAATATTGTTTTTGCTTTCTTACATATGTTTACAAATGCCAATGCATCAGTAATCAAATGTAACGCAAGATAAATAGGAAAAGTAGTAGAAAATTGTAAAAATATGCTAAAATGTTTTTGCACACAAAACATAATTACAATGTACCCATGGAGAGGCACATGCCCCCCAATATTTGTTTGATCTGCTTAAGTAAACGGTAAATTACGATTAGGCAAATAAAATAAAGGTTTATTGATAAAATCACATAAAAGACTCTGTTTAAACATGGACTTGTTTCATTTTTTAATGAGCTTCGAATAGAACTATGCTCATGATTTTCAAAAATTGGTTTTATTTTTATGCGAGCTTGAAACAAAAATAACTATGCTCAGAGTTTATTTCATTTTTTAGCGAGGTTGACATAACAAAAGAGCCATCCTCAGAGGAAATTTGTTTAATTTTTTAATGAGGTTGACATAGTAAAAGAACTATCCTCACAGCTAATTGTTTCATTTTTTAATGAGGTTGACACAATAAAAGAAGCTTCCTCTCAGGCACTTGTTTCATTTTTAACGAGCTTGACACAGTAAAATAACCATCCTTAGGGGTATTTGCTTCATTTTAAACGAGGTTGACATAATAAAGGAACTATCCTCATTGGTATTTGTTTCATTTTTTCAACGAGGTTGACACAGTAAAACAACCATCCTCAAGGGGTGATTCATCTTTATGCAAGCTTGAAACAAAAATAACTATGCTCTTAGGAACCTATTTCATCTTTTATGAGGTTGAAACTATAAAAGAACTATCCTCTTTGTAATTTGTTTCATTTTTTAATGAGTTGACATAGTAAAAGAACCATCCTCATGGTGACCTGGATCATGTCTTCCATTTGGAAGAAACACATGCCAAGGTATGTTTCCTGACCATGGCTTCCAAGATATCTTCATCAGAGGGAAGAATAGCTCTCTGGAAAGAAGACATATGAAGAGAATAAATAGGGGTAAGAAAATCCATTTCAAATTCCCCCACTATATTTTGTCACACCTCCTACAATTCCTTGTGTCATGCCCCAAAGTGCCAAAACCTTGAAAACTATGCAGTGTACCGATCCTGATATGCAGTCCAGATCCTCCCTGAAGAACTAATGAAAAGTTTCTTTGAGCCTTTCCTGAGAAAAATGAGCTCAAAACCCTAATTTTTGGGTCAACGCGGCTGTGACACTACCCTCTCGCGCTGATGGCAGGTTGTACCATATGGGCCTCGTGCTGCTAGCGTGACTTTTCCCTGGATGCTCGCATTGAACCCCAAAGTGGAGGAGAAGCTTCGCGATCTAGAAGCTTCCAGAATGGCGATCTGGATGATGTTTGTTGTGGATGTGGTAGAATTCTCTCAATATTACCCTTTGATCTTATCCTTATGAGCTTCCTCCTTGAGATGAGGACCTTCCCCTATCTTTGGTGAGATCCTAACTCCCTCTCCCTGCCTATAAATTCATCCCCCTCCATTCCCAAATGGTTGGTCTCTGATTATTTGCACCCTTATGATGAGATAGTGCCTACATGCTATTCACTTTGGCTTGGAGAAGGAGTGCTTAGAGAGCTTGAGATTGGACTTGGACATTCACTCAAGGAAGGCAACTAACATCAAGGCCTGGCTTGTATGCTTCCTCTTTTGTTTATTCATATCTACAACTGATGGTTCACTTTCCATAAATATTTGTGTCAATGCTTCATTTATCTTAATGCTCCTTGATTTGTTAAGTGGATTACATTTGATTATGCTTGTTGCACTTTTATGCTTTGTTGTGTCTTTGGCCTCTTGTGCAGGTATTCAAACACTATAAGTAGCAAGGAATGAGCCTGAGGAGCAAGTGATCAAGATCTTCAACAAAGGAGTGCATTATAGCATCAGAGTGAGGTCGGTCTCCTTCCTCTTCTCTTATTTCGATTGTAACCTAGGAAAATGTCTTATAGATTGTCTCATTTGTTGCTAGTCCCACTCATTGGGCTAGAGGGATTGTTTCTGTCCGTGGAGAGGATTTACCTACTCAACACCCCATAAGGTTCCCTATGTCAATTACTATATCTAAGTCATAAGAATTTGAGTAAACAGTGAGAGGCTCGCTTGGATCAGTAACTCAAAACATGGGACTATTTGCCACATAGTTAACCTGTGGCGGGGTAGATATCAGTTATAGATACAGAACAATCAGTGATGTCGGATGGCTGGTAGTCAAATCAAGATCAATGAATGAAAGCTGGTCAATATTCACAATGTTTCCATTGTGAGTAAAATACATCACGTGAAAGAGTGTTGATATGACAACTTTCATGGCATAGACATAGTCTTTGCCAAGGAGCAAATTGAAATCCAAGGGGCCTTTGACTACCATAAGATCGATACAAACAATTTTACCTTCCAGAGTAATAGGTAAATTATGAGGGATCCCTAAAGGTTCACTAATGATCTTGTTAAAAGCTAAAATATTATGTGTAACAAGAACAAGCTTATGGGAACCTAAAGCTTTCCAAGCCAATGAGGATAAAACACAGACATAAGCACCTTCATCTACATTTGTGTGTTGTACATTCTTACCATAAACTTTCACAGTGATTTGGAGAGGGGTGGAAGAAGGAAGACGAGGTCCTGTCAGCGTACTCCAACCAAATGAAATAACCTTGTTATTTGGAGGGGGGTCAACGAAAATAGGTGAAATATACCCATGTTTAGAAGAATCTATAGTAACAAGAAGAACTCGAGCGGTATTATTTTCATTCTATAAAGAGAGAGTGGGATCAACTAAAGATGGTATCGAGTTGACCACTTGATCAACCAATGGCTCATCAACCTGAGTGATATGTGTTTCACTTTCTAATGGAAGAGTGGGATTGACTGTAATTCGAATTAGATCAATCACTTCGTCAACTAACAGTAGGTTGGGAGAAAGTTTAGGTAACCAGTTGGAAGTTGTTGTTGTGGAACAATAAGTTTTTCCAACAATTTTGAGGCTTTGTCCATATGAGGGAAAATGTGACTATGATGAATCCCTTTGCATAACCTACAAGGAAACCTAACTTTACCCTTTTTCCTAGGAACCTCACAATTACTAGTTGATGGATCAACAATAGGTTGATAAGAATGTTCTGACCATACTTCCAAGACCTTAGGGATACCGGGACAATTAATAAGGAAGTGGTCACCCTTACAAAGCTTGCAAGGGTATATGGGATTGTGATGCATGTTGGAAGTTTCCTCAAAATTACCATTACCTACAATGATGGTTGGTTGGTTGACATCCTTCTTATCTTGCTTCTTTGTCTTCTTCTTCCCTTTCTTCTTCTTCTTAGTCACTTCGTTACTTGCATCAAGACTTTAACCAAGCGAAGAAGAGGAATGGGAGGAGGACATGTTGGGTGAAGAAGGTAAAGGGTCAACATGAGGTTGGTGATGTTGAGATGATAAACTCATTTGAGGTGAAAAACTTGGTTGAGGTGGAATAGTTTGGGTACTTGGGATCAAAGACGTTGAAAACAACCACACCGGTAAACTTATCGTGAATCTGGGAAGCGACAACGTAGCCATATAAGGAGGAACAACATTTGCAAAGTCAGGGAGAGGATTAGGATTCCCATTAAAAGGGGGTTATTTATCAATAACTTCTGGAATTGTTGCCATTAGATTCAACTTAGATAAATTTATTATCAATATTAATAATTGAAAATAACAATCCACAACTAATGTTTGTAAAAAGTAAAAACAAGCAAATAACATGTGCTAGTAAATCTAAGGAATCAAACCATGCAAACAAGATTTTCACAGTGAAATCACTAGTTGGTGATGAAACCCAACATTGCAGCGATCAATGTGAAAAGTGGCTAAAGATAGAGCGGGTGGAACTAGTTATGCTGACAACCTCCTTAATATACACAATCTGGTGCAAGTAAACTTCATGTATGCCATCTCGAATGAGGAATACCCTCCAAAAATGTCCAAGTGATTCAAGCCAACGTCTATTCCAGGTACAACAGAGATTGCCCCTTTGACGTCACCTCGGGTAATAGCCCTAAGATTATGGTCTCTAAGGTTACCACGTAAAACAATTTAACCTGGGGGACAGTCGTAGATTAGACGTACACGCAAGGGAAAAGTAACAAAGCTCAATCCCCTTGAAAGTTCCTCAACATGGTTAATCCGAGGTTTACTTCCAAGTGACTCCCAAGTACCTTTCGACACCATTTTTAATACATGTAAATCACTCTACCATAAGCAATGAAATGGGGTTGATCACTCCATTGGGTCTGATATGATCTCATACTTAACTCACTTGTAAGCGGAGCTTCCCATATCCAAATTACAATAAATGTATTTACTCCTTATCGCAAGATGTTAATGTTTGTGTGAAACTTTGAAAAATTAACTCACTTCCCTATTCCAAATCCTTACAACTTGATCTAATGTACGTGGAAGAGAGCCCTAAAATAATAAAAAATTCTAAATTTATTTTATTAGTGCTATTTTTACAAGATGTTACTTACTCGCAGGGTAAATAGATGTGAAACTGATGGTGTTATGACTTGACTCAAAACCTAATGCAATCAAACATGATATTGCAATCTTTTCATTTTGATGAATTGTAACTAAAATAAGGGAAGATGTTTCATTAACTTTTCAAAAAATATAAGAATCGATGAATCATTTTCAAGATACACATCAAAGAGAATGCAAAATACACGATTCTTGGCTCTTATTCGAGAAATGCAACCTAAGTTCCTCAAAATATAAGTTACAAGAAGCAAAAATTTGATCTTATCGACTTCTTACATACTAAAAAAGAATCAATGAATTCTTCCTTCAACATACACAAGCTATAATTTCAATTTGACATAATGAGTTGCAAACCACTGCAAGCAGAAGATTGTGTTGTCTTATAGAGAAAAATAATCAGTAATCACTCTGGAAAAACAACAAACTCTCAATCACATGTGCTCTCTTGAAAAGCCCTAAATTTTTCTAACACTAATGACACTTTGCAATCGAGAAAACAAAGTACCTAATCTGATGCTTTGAAATAAAAAACAAAATCAAACTATCTCATCAATGACTAGTCCTTCCATTGATTAATCAGTAATTCACCAGATGAAACTTCGAACCCTAATTTGCAAAAGTAAATAATTTTTCAAAAGGCAACCCAGAAAGTCAAATCAAAATAAGGAGGAGATTTCCAAAAAGTAAACAAGTGTAATTAAACAGGAAAAACAAAAATTTATGGACTTGACGAAGAGAAAACTGAAATTTTCAAAAATTTTAGGTATGTGCACAGGCAATAGATCAATCTAGTGCACATACTCATTGTTGTAAAGGAAAAAGTGTGCAGAAATATGCTTTGTGCCTAATGATAAAGTGCACACACTAGGAATTTTTTAGAAAAAATAAAAACAAGTCAAATAAATCATAATATCCATAATTTTAGTATTTTCCAAACACTCGGAGAGGGCTATGACAAAAGGATCAAAGGTCAAAACAAAGAGAAAGATGGAGAGTGAGACGCTCCCCAGCAGAGTCACAAATTTGTTATGCAGACTAATCCCTCTCACAAACAAGATGGATCTTCCTAGACCTCAAAGAAATCTAGTAACAAGCAAGAAAGGACCGCTACTTGTCCTTAGCTTATGATTGATTGAAACAAACCATATCAAAGAGATCACTTGCTGTTTAATTGAAGTGCCTATTGAAGTCCCTTCCAGTGCCTTCGACAATTAACTTCCCTTTGATTCTTTAGAGACCATTCAAATGCTTTCCACAACTTCTCCCTGATGTCTTGAAGGAGATATGCATAGGCAGAAACACACAAAGGATAAAAGCATATAGTATGTAGAATGAAAGATAAATGAACTACTTAACTCAACATATATCATAAATTGAATCAATAACCAATCATAACCTATGTGAGTGATCAAGGAATCCCACAAATAATATAAGAAAATACATAACTAGGAAATAACGGCTGCTTTTTATTAAATAAAATGGAGAACAAACTTACAACCTCGAAACCTTGATGTTACAAGCCTCTTCTCACAATCTCCAACCCTCTCCTTGGATGAAAAACCTCCTAGCCCTATTTCTGCAGCATAAGCCTACCTTCAATGGTCCTCTCCAATCCTTTGGTCTGTGTTTGATTTATAGGCCAAGAGGAGGAGGTTTGGGATCCTCTTCCTAAGGGATGAGATCCACAAATGGTGGGATAAGGGATCCACAAAGAGAGGGAAGTAACTCCATGATGGAAGGGATCATGCTTGAGTAGGAATCCATTCAAAGTTGTTAGTTGGGAAAGATTTTACTAACAAAGCTTCTAGACTTTACTTTTTATTTTTTACTTGCATTAAGTCATGTGTGCAGGCCATAGTGTAAGACATAGTACACTTTTGTGCAGTTTCTAATGGTCTCTTCTGCGTATGTGCAGAAATGGACTAGGAACTACACAACAAGCCAAAAATAGGTTTTTGAGCCTTGAGATTCAGGAAGTTCATTCTGTTTGGGATTGTTTGGGTTCTTGCAGGGGGATGCTTTGGAGAACTTTGATGGATAGTGGAAGATCCAAACGGACGGTCATTTTCCTAATGTGACAAAATGACATGTGACAGATGATGATTTGAATTGGAGATCCATGTATTCCACTTTGTGAGAGGATCATTGTATGCCATTTTATGTGAGAGATTGTTCCTTTGTCATGTTGGAGGAGAGATTTTATGAGTTAGAGTTATAGGAGAACGTTTCATGGAGAGACATGACTCTAGATAAGGGGGTTTCATCCTTGTATTAACGTAAACTACATCACGTAATCATCGTCTTCTTGCAACAACTAATGAGGTTGCCTCCCCACTCTTGACCACGAGCCCGGAGATGTAGTCCACACTGGATGAACTCTGTTATCATATCGTGTGTTTATGTTTGCTTCATGATTATTTGTTCCTTGTTTCATGTTTATGGTTTGTTAAAATTGTTTAGAATATGCATTTCTCATGATTTCACAAGAAAATTTAAGTGTAGATAAAAGGTCCTGTATGATGGGGATTTTTGTTTGAAAGCATTCACAAAAAAATCCCAGATCAAGTGGTATTAGAGTGATCTGACCTTTTTGCCAGAGATTGTCAATTGAATGTGCAACAAGAAGGGAAATGGAAAATAACAAAGATCTCTATGAGTCCTTCTACAAGAGGGCAAACATGTTGGATATAATGTATGCAAATTATGAGGATAAAATGGAAAAAAAGAAAGGAGGAAGAGTTAGCATAGGACGATGTTCCATCTCCATCTTCGAGTGAATATTCTTCTTCTCATAATTCAAATGAAGAGATCAACTAGAGCCTTCAAGCAAAGAATTTTGATTGAGGAGAATTTTACAAGAAGCAGAGATTGCAGCTTCAATTACAAGCCACAGAAGAGGCCTGAGAAAGGTTGAAGTGTAATGAAGGATTAGCGAAGCCATCATCACCTACTTCAGAATCAACAACTGAGGTAAACAGTGTTCATAAATCTTCAATTTCATTTTCACATGATGTTATTTCTTTTGGAAGCATGGATGTACCCATTTCAGGAACCGACATGAGACTCCTTACTAAGATGGGGTATAAGGGAGGAGGACTTGGTGTTGATGGCCAAGGAATTACTCAACCATTGGAGGTTATACAGAGACCTCAATTTTCAAGATTGGGATACATTTAAGGAGAGTGTTTGAAGGCAATAAAAGCAAGGGGTTCTTCACACAAAGAGGATCTTGTAAGCACATCACAATCTTCTCATGACAGTGAGCATAATAGAGGAAGAGCTAAATAAATTTCTTCTCACCAGATTCGCACCAGAGACAACCATACAAGGTATAAAAGGGATCAATATTCTAATGTTCCTTTTGATTACAAGAACATTGTTAATGATGAACACAAGTTGTGGCATAGAAAACCATGTACCTTTTGTGGATTGTTATTCATCAGGTGTTGGAAAATAATGGCAGCAAGAAAGAGGACATGACATGAATACCCTTCTCCACATCCAGGAAGGAAGAAGGTCATGAAAGTATGGAGGAAGAAGAATTTTTGCAGTCACTGCAATAGACATGGACATCAGAGAGCTACATGTTGGGAGCTCCATCCACATCAACGACTGAAGGACCAAAAAGAACCTATCAATAAAGCAAATCAACAAGAAATCCAACTACAGAAAGAGATCCCATCAACTTGGTTGGGTGAGAGATGGGTAGAATTTTTAAGTAGTTGAATATGGCCACCTTTTTTTAAATCACATGCTGTGAAATGATTGTAAAAGTGATGAAGTGTTTTCCATCACTTATGAATGGAACATGGTGATAATTTTTGGCCCCTTTTGTTGATAGTTGGGATATTGGTTTCTGTTATGAGTCTAATGTAAACTTGACCAAAGAATGTGTTATAAACTTTTGGAAAGTATGGGGATTTCTTGGGTCGTGATAGGCCTTGTAAAATAAAATGTGTTTTGTAAGTTATACTACGATTTTGCATAGAGTACAGGTGTCGATTCATCACTTATGGCTTTGAAATACAAAGGTGATCCGGGAGGAATCTTTAGTTGCTCCAAGTTCAAAGGTTTCAGTTGTTCCCAAGCGGTAGAGCCCTCGTTCTGAATCTGATAGTACTTTCGGTTTCTCATTTGGTCTCCGAATGAAGGGAAAATGTCCTTCAAAGTTTAGGTGTCGAAGGGGCCTTCCTAGTCATGTGGCAATTCCGCAGCTTGACACGTGGCAACAGTTCATCTCTGGCGCATATTTCCAGGTGTATGGTGAGATTTGGGTTTGATTGTTCATATCATAAGACATGGTCTAAAATTAAGGTGAAAGGCATTAAAAGTGGGCGCAAATGCAACAAATGTAATGTTATATACCTAAGGGTTAAACTAAGTGCATATGGTATATAAACTATAATGAAAACCTATGTTTAAACCTAAATATATGGTGGGCGCATATTAACTATGTACAAAGTGGATATATAATTTACAAACGATATACATGGTGGGCGAAGGTTAGTGTTTGGAACCTATGGCATATGGCAGAGTTACAAACTTTAAAAACTATGTATTGAACCTATGGCGGAGTCATATTACATATGTCACAAAACCTATGTATTAAACGATGTAGCAGGTTCAACATATAGCAAAGTTGTTATATGCCATGGGTAAGTGCAGTGGCATCCACACGGCACGGAGTGTGGCAAAAGGTATGAACCGTTGGAGAAAACAGTTGAAACACAGCTCGTAGGTGGCGGTTACGTGGCAAAGCAGGTCGAAATCACTAGGGAGTTAGGTTCCACGAGGCGGCATCCTCGTTGACCACCAAGTCATTCACCACCAAGCCATTCAGCATTTAAATGATATGACATATGTTTCCAAAACTTTGGTATATAGTTGTTACACCACCAGAGTTTTTGGAAAGTTATATGATCTGATAATCACCCTATGAGTGACCTCAGTTAAGAATTTATTAAATGAAGGTATTACAGACTCATATGTTGGTGTGTGTTCTGCGTTATTGAAGCAACGGATCGATCAGATTCCCAATACACAGACAATTTAATGGAAAGATAACAGAGAAATACAGTAAGCAAATATAAGAACACAAGAAATTAATAAGGAGTTCACTCTATTCTCCAGGGCTACATCTTCGGTCGAACTTCAGTGGTGGCCTTATTTTATTGTGTTTAAAGTAAAGAATTACAATGCAGGAGCTCAATATGAGTCACCTAAAATAGATTTGCTTGGCAGGGTGGTTCTTGGATTCCCCAAGCCACTGGAGTGCACATACTCGTTTGCCTACCAGCTCTGTGACCTTCTGGTCTACAATGGAAAGAGCCCAATGTGGTGCTCAGTCTGGACAGATCCTCTCTGTGATGGCTTAAATCCCTCAAGCTCTCTGGTGCTTGATGCTGCCTTTGGTCAGCTCAGCCCTCTACCCTCTTCTGCTTTTGCTTCACTGTCTTCATCTTTGGTTTTTGTCTCTCTGTGTTCAATCCTCCTCTCCGGGTACTCTAACTAACTGACTTCCTTGTGTATTATGTCTCTTTGTTCATGTCTTTTAGCCATTCATCTCCAAGACTGTTCGATTCCTCTTTTACCTCTGTCGATTCACCTTCTGCAGTTGTGTGTGGAGTTCCCTGCTTGGCATCATCATCAACGCTCAGGGAGTGGCCACATGTCCTCCTCTAAACGGTGCCATCCTGCTTCGTCGGTTCATTTCTTCAGTTACGTCGTGGATAAGTCTTTCCTCCACCGTGGCGGTAAAACAAACTCCAAATCTTTCTAAAACATGGCGTATTCCCTTGTCGATTCCACTTCCTCCCTCGGGCGCGATCTCAGCCGTCCGATCTGGGTCCCCCAAATCCAACATCATATGCATGTTCCGCGCAGTTGAATTCCTCGACCTTTAGCGCGCGATCAACGACGGTTTTCTCTCACCTCCGCTTACCATGCGTCGATTGATGAATGGAATCACTCCGCTCTTGTCCGAAACCTCTTACTGTTTGAGGGCGCCCCGATCAAAATCACCGGTTTCCAGAGCGCGGGTCCCGCCTTTGTACTTTCAGCACATTTTCCTTTCTGCCCGCGGTTCTCCGTCTTCCCATGCGTTCGTGTGCTCGGGCTTCCTCCTTCACAGCCCTGTTCACCTAGTGATGCGCAATCAAAACCACCTCCTTTTCGCGATTTGGGGCTCCCAGGGGCTACTTTGACCTCCTGCACAGTCTCCATGGGCCTCGGTCAGCGTGTTTTGACCGAGGTCCTTGTTGTTCCACGCTGGCTGCCATTGCCACTGGTTCAAGGTGTTTTTGATCGTTGTTTTGGATTATTTAGAGATTTGTTTCGACCCAATACAGTCATGGTTCTTTGATAGTGTTCTATGGATCCAATTCGGATCACGGCCTTCCCACTGAAAAGATTTTGGACCACCAAAAGGTGGTTTTCTTTCAAGCATCGACTAAGTGAGGGTACTGTTGTCTCACTTGTCCAATCTCAATCCATTTTGCACTGCTCGGCTTCGAACCTTGGAGTCCAATTCTGAGGTACTCAACATCTCCTCTGTGCGTTGTCCTCACCTTCCTGTACAAGACTGTGTCTTCCTGCAATTCATTTAGATATTCAAGTAGCAGGTCATCAATAGAAGGCAATTGACTTTGCTCTTCAGGGTCCTCAATCATCGAAGGTTCAAACAATCTCAAGCAATCTGCATTTACGACTGAGTAGATGTGCATGTAATCTGTGTTGAGGCCCTGAAAATCGGGTCAACAACAAGGGGGATACCCACCCGGTCCAGACCTTGGTTGGCAGCTCCTTATCCGTTTGGTATAGCGGGTCCGACTGGGGATGACGGGACCAGTTTCCCGACCTTGGTTGTGTGTGTGTGTGTGTAGAGCTTGAACTATGCTAATCTAAGGAAAATTCAAAAAGCAAATCTGATTTAGACTCTTTAAACTAACACTATGCTATTGTAACCTAATAAGAAACAATACACCTAATCTACACTAACCCGGGGTGTATTCCTTGCTATTATGCGATCTAAAAAGATTTCGAATAATAACTGGTAATAAAGATCATTCAACTATCATAAGAACAGAAATCATTAAAGATAAACTATTTTGCCTAAGAAGTTAGGCAAAACAGTTATGAGCAGCATATCGCATAATAAGTTACTTATATGTCAGATACAAACAATACGACTCCATCGTACAAAAGTGCCAAATGATAACCCATACATTCATATAATGACATATAAACAACTGAAACTATAAATCACTTAAAGAACATAAGCAGAAATATTCAAGAGATAAAAGTACCATTTATGACTGGTTCCACTCATAAGCTTCAAGCAACAATGATTTATCTCTCCTTGTTCTAGCATCTACTAAGAGTATAGAAGTGCAACATCAGTAGCAGATATCAGATGCAAACATTAATAAAGCTTGATCCATCCATTCATCAAAACCACCTCTGAGGGCGCAAAAGTGCATGTTTTGAGGACGATTTTTTGACAAATCTCCGGACCCTTCTCTAAATGCCTGAGAAGGGTTTAAATACTGCTAACTAATTAACTTGATTACATAAATTTGGGATCCGGTTTTCAAATGACCGTCCCTCTGATAAAGCAAATTATTTCTAAAATTAAATCTAACTTTGAACTATTTCTGTATTTGCTCCTTAGCGCTGTGAGTGTGCAGCATTCGACCGAGAGGGGTCGGTTGGTTGTCTTTCCCTTTGTGCGTGTTACAAAAATAGAAGTAACAAGGGTCGGCACCGCCTTTTTGATAAACTATCAGATATTTTAAGAGAACCTCCCGCCGACTGAATGTATACTTGGTAATAACTCGAATTTTTCTCGAAATGGATCTGCTTTTGCTATTTTGGTTTTCTGTCTTTGTGAATGACTTGATGATTCAGAAGATTTTACTTCCCGAGAAATTCTCTGGATTGGAAACTGCCTTTGCTCTTCATTCCTGGCTTTTCTGTCGTGTAAGCTTCAGGTATCTTTGTAGTCATGTTGCTTTTGTGTGTCTTTAATTATGAGCTTCAGATGGCCTATCATATGTGGTTCCTGCTTCTGAAGAAGTCTCTTCTGTGGCCTCTAAACATCGACACTTTCCTCTTTTCCTTAGATGTTTCCTGCAAAAGAAAAATTACTCCATTTTATCTCCTATTTTATAGTTGCGTAAAGGAAAAGAATAAATAAAAAATAAAGTTTGATATGAAAACTTCAGATGTTGCGTGTGTATAATCATGACATTCAAAGTGAACTGACTCTTCGAAAAATGAAAAGCAGCCATTCGTACGATCATTAATTTCTTTTTTATAGGCGCGCGCCTAATTCTGATTAAAGGACAGCTTTCCTTTGGATGTTGTGCTGAACAAGATTTCGCGCTTCGTCGCAGATCGCAGATCGCAGATTTGTATTACAACATTGTGGTACCGCAATATCGGATCATCGCAGATCGCAGATTGTGGATTAGAGATCGCAAATTGCAAATCGCACATCGCGGATATTAGTCATTGCGTCTTACTCTATGTGGCTGCTGCGATATGCGAGGTCGCACATCGGCCGTCGGGGATTTCTTAAGTCTCTCTCTTGTTAAGAGCGCTCATGATAAATGCGATGTGATGAGTTTAGCATCGCTTCTTCGTAGTTTGATATGCTTATAACAAGAAGTGTTTCCTTTGCTTTGCTGCGATAAGATTCCAAGGAAAAAAAACAAAAATATTCAAGGGGAATTTGATGAATTTTTTACTAGGGGTCCCCCATTTGCTAGGTGTTGTTGCTAACATTAAACAAAAGAGGGGGGGTTGTTGGTGACTACAACAGAACGCAAGGGAAAAAGAAGTCATTTAGTTGGGCATTGGAAGGCTGGAAGAACATCTCTCAGGTGAGAGCAGTAATCTCTAGATTCTCTGATTGGTTGGAGGGTGAAGATGGTATAATCTGTTAATTTACTTTAATAGTTGGGGTGGAGGCCTGTCTCTTACATTCTTGTTAAGGAGATTTATCAAGCTTTATTGCTTGTTTCATGGTTCATTTGCAATGTGTTCAAGATTCTCGGGATTAGGTGGAACGGCTATGCATGATTTTGGTTGAGGGTGGAGTTGTTGAACTATGGATTCCCTTGTTAAGGGTGGAGGTATTGAGCCTATGGACTCCCTTGTTTATTTAAGGGTGGAGGTGTTGGCATTTGTATTGCCTTGTTTAGATGGAGGATGGAGGTGGAGAATGTTGGGTATACGACCAAAGTCCCACATTGATTAGAAGTGGGGAGGATCATGGGTATATAAAGATGGACAAATATCTCCATTGGTATGAGGCCTTTTGGGGTAAAGCCAAAAGCAAATCCATGAGGGCTTAGGCCCAAATTGGACAATATCATACCATTGTGGAGATATGTGGTATCAGAGTTCTTACAAGTGGTATCAGAGCCAAGTTCGAAGTTAGCCAAGTGGATGAATCCTTGGAATGCCAAACGAAGGTGGTGGGCCCCAGTAATATCACGATAGGATCCATGGATGAGCTAGGTTAGACAGGCGGTGTGCTCCAGATTCTTCATGGACGTGTCCTGGTCCCAACACGGTGAAGAGGATTTGACCTGGGATAGATCAAGTTCTCGAGGCAGGTGGTGCTCCATGTAAGGCGTGTGCTTCCAACTCATTGGAGCGAAGAATCTTGGTTGGTAGAGAGTGGACGGATGGATAATCGTTTGAGGGGAGGCTCGATGGTCCTTTGTTCGAGGGGAGGATTGTTGGGTATATGACCAAAGTCCCACATTGATTAGAAGTGGGGATGATCATGGGTATATAAAGATGGACAAATATCTCCATTGGTATGAGGCCTTTTGGGGTAAATCCAAAAGCAAATCCATGAGGGCTTAGGCCCAAATTGGACAATATCATACCATTGTGGAGATATGTGGTGTCCAGAGTCCTAACAGAGAAACCTCCAGATTCTTTGTTTTAGCCTACTGATTAGATAGTTGTGGGAGGAGGTGGTGGACCTCTAGATTCCCTGATACATCTTGATAATTGAATTTTTGGTGGGTGGAGGTAGAGAAACCTATGGATTCCTTGTCTCAACTTGTCACCGTGCCTAGTTGGTGGGTGGAGGTGGTGTAGCATCTTGAATCCTTGTTTCATCTAGCATCTTTGGCTTTTATCCTTCAAGAAATCTTCGTCAAGATATGGAATCTGGCTCGAGGGTGATTAGCTACAAGAAAGGCTTTGGTGCAGTCTAATTTAAAGTTGGGTGGAAAATCATAGTCCCAATTTCAGTTGTCACACTCATTTGATAAGATAAGTATTTCCTCATGCTCTTGTACATCTAAATAGTATATATTTGTTTAAAGTGGTGATGTAGTGCCTTGTTGATGCTAAGTCCTGAGCAATGATGAGTAATGGTTAACTCTTGAATGGTGGAAATGTTGAATTATTGTTTATGTCTTTAATATGAATATCATGAACTGGACATAGTGTTAATGAGATATATTTAGTTCAATATCAAGGAATATTGTTTCTTGTGTGTTTTCGTGAAAGAATAGGTGAATTTTGTTGTGTTATTAAGATGTTTTATTCCAGTGTAACATGACATATGAATTCCCATTTTTTATGAATTGGTTAATGGCCTAAATGGCCTAAATTTGAAGGGTGTGGTTAGATTCATGTCTAAATTAATGTTGCTTAAGCCTGATGTGAAACCATTTGTATACTAGGCCTTGGTATTATTGTTTAAATTAGGGATCAATAGTTTAAGGATGAGCTACAGGCCTGTTAAGTTAATTTATATATATACAAGTGCAAGAAGAATTAATAAAGGTTGGGCACAAGCCTTGTTGCATTCATATATGTAAATATCGTGTGGGGTTGGAAAACTTTGAAGTTTAGAGGGTTGGGTATAAGCCACATGGCCCCATAAGGTCCAACGTTATAACTAAGCACTAAGGGTTGAGGCCCAATTTTTTTCACATTTACACACACACACACACATGTGTGTAGGTCGAGATGAAACTTAGCATTGTCAAGCAATGGGAGAAATTGTCATCGTAGACCCAGAACTGGCAAACCACGTTAAATGTCAAAATTCAATTATAATGCATAAATTCAACTTTTACTAAGAGGAATTAAGGCTTGAGTGGGACCCCAACCCACATAAGTCAATGACATGGACTGGTGGTGATGTGGCACTCATGTGGCATGACACATGGCAACGTTATTCGACTATTTTGGATGTCTAAAGGGGCCAAACAAAATTGACACATGGCACTCTCGAAGGAGGGCATGTGGATTAGGTGATGTCAACATGATGTCCCATTGGTTAACGTCATAATAGGGCCTCGAAGATTTGAAAACGAGAAGGGGGTGGGAAAAAAGAAGTTGAAAGACAGAAGTATTCACAACATTTGTCGGGAAATCATCGGTTACCAGGTTGTCGAGCATGTGGCATTGGAGGAAACTAGGAAATCAGTGATAGAAAGAAGCGGGGATAGAGATTATCCTCTGAAAGTGACAGCAAGGTTTCCATCTTAGAGCACCAGGAAACTGGTGAAAACAATGGGATGTGTGCGAAGTGTTGGTCGACATTGACTAAGGCCGACAAACATGAGCATTGGCAGCAATCGAGAGGAATCTACCAAATCACCAACCATTGAGTAGATTCGAGGTTGCGTCAAAGTGTAGAGTGATTGTGGAACAGTGATGATAGACCTCCATAAATGAAAAAATATTTCATCTATCAACGTGAAAGATTTATGTCCCGCCTCCCTACCATCAGAGGAACCACATGTTAGAGTCTAAGGAAACCATATTTTTAAAAGGCCATAACTCTTGATCCGGGAATATGATTGAGGAAAAATTTATATCATTGGAAGGGTTTTGATGAGACAAACACAATGGCATCATCGGTTTTGAGTTTTGAAAAGGTTGGAAAAGAGAGAAAATTTTAGACCCCATCTCCATAATTGTACCTTGGAGGTTGGATGAACCACACTTGTTGGTTCGAAATGCGTCGGCCAAAAAATTCTCTCATGTGATTTCTACCGAAAGACTTTGTTTAATTCATTATGGATCACAGAAGCTTGAATACAGGTTAAACAAAAAAAAAAAAAAAAAAAAAAAAAAACATGCCTCCTTTTCACCCTTAGTGGGGTTTATGGGTGGTAAGGGGGTTGGTGTTACAACGTGGTATTTCAAGATGACATGGTAAGGTCTAGTCGGTTAAAATGACATAACTTTTAATCCAACGATTGGATTGAGCTAAAATTTATATCACTAAAAAGGTCTCAATGCGATGAAAGCAATGGTGATGTTGGTTTTGGTTTTGAGGAGTTTGAAAAAAGTCAAAAAATTTAGACCCCATTTCCATAACAAGACCTTGGGGGTCGGGTCATCATAGTAATTGTTTCCTTATACCCTTAATGTGGGCTATGGGTGGACGGTAAAGGGGTATGCCACTATATATATATATATATATATATAATTAATTTATTTGGATTCATATTGTTTATTTATGAATTTTTTTTCATTTACTATAAATAATTATAAGTTATAGTATACACAATATGATTTCTTTTAATGCATTTGTTTCAATGGTACTTATTAATTATACCCAATGTGTTGTACATAATCTTGATACAATAACGTTGTTGGAGTATTAATTAGTGGAAACTCATTACCTCATTAGATTAAAATGTTTTTTGCAGAGTATATATATAATATATATATCTATATATACTATATATATAATATAATATATAATGGAAATTAATTCGACATAGGGATATGCAAGCGCAATTTTAACTTGGACTGTATGAGGAACTTTCAAGTGCATGCTATTTTGACACTGACTCCCTATACCAACTGACTCGCTTCGTTTTTGCTCCAATAAACTAGAAGTTGTTATATCGTTACCAACTGACTCGCTTCATTTTTTGTCCAGTAAACCATAAGTATGTTATATCATTATGAAATATGTTCATATCACTCATATAATTTGCATGGTATTAAACGTTGACTAAAATGTTAGGGAAATTATCACTATAATTAGATTATTTTACTCATATTTGGGTTTCTAATAAAATTAGATTATTAGTGTACTGTAAATAATATCTACATCTATAACAGTGTTGGCAACATGTATTTGTGTTTAGTTAATGTGAATATATAATATTCAACTCATATGTGAATTGTTGGCATGTATATTGATTATGGACAACTTATATATAAGTTGTGGACTGCTTTATTAGATTCATTGCATGCTATAATTAAATTTGGAAAAGGTTACTTTCATGCTATTGCTCTCAATGTTACTACAACTGTGTTATTTATTAAATGGAATACGAAATCTATAAAATATAGATAAATTGAAAGTAAAATATGTATATAAGGTCATATATATATATATTTATTTGTAGAGTTATATTAGGGAATGATTTTTCCTTCCAAATCACTTCGAGCCAATAGTTTTCAGTGATTGTCAGGTGCAACTCGTGCTTCTAAAATACCAAAGCCAACATTGAGTTGACTCATCATTTGTGGGTTTTATGGGTTTTTATGGCTTCCAAGGAGAATATTGCAGCGTAGAGTCAACGTGCTTGGATACATTTGGAGCATCAACGTGATTTCGAGGATGGTTATCTTAGACCAGTGATCAACGACTTAGATGATAAATGCCCAAGACCAGCAAGATATGACGGCTTGGGGGACCCCCTTCCCAACATGAGTTTAACGGGGGGGTCTCTCGTTTGGATCTGTGCCAGTACCAATTGCACAAAATCAATGGTAGATATTAATTGAGGTACCCCCTCCC
This sequence comes from Pinus taeda, assembly GCA_000404065.3. NCBI lineage: Eukaryota > Viridiplantae > Streptophyta > Pinopsida > Pinales > Pinaceae > Pinus > Pinus taeda. Next base: position 5,627 of record APFE031023195.1, on the reverse strand, counting down.
AATTTTCAAAACCGAAGGGGGGCTCTCTCAAACCATTAATGCTTTGTAGTTGGGTACATGAACAAAAATCCTTATTGAATGTCTCTTATCTCGTCTAGATCCTTCTCAGTTGTTCTCATCGAGAGTTTAATTATGCTGGCGGGAGCGTCATCCAAAAGAAGGTACCATTTGGGGAGCTAATACAAAACCTATTGGGAATGGCGAACCGGAGTGCATTAAGCACAATCCATCCGTGAGTCCATTGCATAGTCATGGGTTGTTGGTATTGTTAATTCTCTAGTCCCCACAGAACCAAGCTTAGAAGTTATTTGCTTAAATCATAAAACATCAAAATAGAAATGTACATAGGAAAATTTACAAAGGATTGAATGAAATTTCCTAGTGACTATATTTAGAATGGTTATATATAATATATTTTAAACGTGTAGGTTGGTTGAATTTATGGGTGGGTGCTTTCCTTAATAATGAATAGATACCATAATCATGAGTAAGTATTAGTGAGGCAGAAGCACTCTTGAGTTAACGTTGTGCAATGTAGTGTGGTTATAGAGCTCTTATTCAAGGTTCTTTCTCTCAACGTTCGCAAATCAATTCACAAGATAGACTAGAGGGACCGGATCCTTAAAATAAAAAGGGAACTTCTCTAGTCCATGTTCATTAACCTATCAAAATTATAGATTGGACTCGATTAGCAAGAATCAACATGGTTATGTGCCCATATCTATGGCTTGATCCTGACAAAATCTTAGTTGATTTGTATCCATTTGCAAATACGTATATGTTGAGTTATGTATGCTTGATTACGAAATTACATTCATTTGTATGTGTGCTACTATATATATATATTATATAGAAGAGAGGAAGAGAGGAGAGAAGAGTTATACTATATAATATATATATATTATAATATATATATATATATATATTTATTTTGAGGCTTTGTGTATGTTTGCATGTACGCTTTTATTATTTAATATACCTATTGATATAGGTTTGCTTATCAAATTTATGTTTGTTTTATATTTGTTGCATTAGGGTACACACACATTGCATTTGTGCGTGGTCTGGGTATATTGGGAATTATATATTGTTTAATAAATTATTTTTTACATATAAATATTAAATAATTATATTTATGTTTATGGGAATTTAAACACCGCCATATGTTTTCTTTTTTAATGCATTGGTTTTTATGTACTTATATTTATCAATCCCACTATGTTGTGCATAATCTTTGATATAGTTATAGTTTGTTGGAGTATTGATTAGTTGAAACTCATACCCACATTTAAGAGTACAGATTGTGCGAGTTGTTATATCTATATATATATATATATTATATATATCTTAATATATAATATAATATATATATTATAATTATATAATTATGTAAATTTTAAATTCGTTAGAGATATGCAAGTGTGATTTTAAATTGGATTGCATGAGAAAATTTTGATTACATGTTATTTTGTTACTGACTCTTTGTACCAAGTAACTCGCTTTCTTTTTTGTCTAGTAAACCAAAAGTGTGTTATATCATTATGAATATATGTTCATATGACTTATATGATTTGCAATCACATAGTGAGGAAGTAGGCACTAGGCTTGATGTACGTAAAGCCTGAGGTTGCTCATCCCAGGACGTCAGCAGCTGGACACGCCCATTTTCTCAGAAGAGACCAAAAAATATGTTGTAGCACTTAATATGTAGGTTCAAGCAATGCAGTCACTCAAAGAGTGCTACAAAAATAAATTTGAGTGCTCACGCTCATGTTTAGGAATAAGGTTGAAAGGTGAATCTCAACGTGGACAAGTGAAGGTGACAGTGTTTTTTTGCATAGCTAGTTATATTTATATGTCAGGGAGAGAACCAAAAATAATATAGGCATTTGAAAGAGGCAGGCCATCATTGAACCTGTGAATCTTAATTGTCTCCACTCATCAACCCGAATCTATGGATTTCCTTATCCATTGTTAATTTCTATCTTTAAATATATAAATATACGTACCTTTGGCTTCCAACAAACTAAAACTTTGCGTTTTGGTTTTTTGTGTCTTTGAATATTTTTTTACATCTTATACTATGGAATAAGGCATGCATGCATATTAATATATATATATATATATATATATATATATATAATATATTTTCATGCGACAGTAAATGTTTTAGATGTAATTTTTATATTATAGTTTTTTTGCATCGTGTATCAGTGTCTCGATTCGAATTTCATAGGGTCGTGGCTACAAATAAAAGAATTCAAATGGGCCTCAAAGGATTTGAATGACGCCCTTCGGATCAAACTTTGCAGTCTCAAAACATTATACAACAAATGTGGAGTTGTGTTGGGTTCATGTATTATAGGGCGTCATGCGAATGTTTGAACTAAAGAAGGCAAGACCAATGTTGGGAAAAGGAAATACCAGTGGCACTAGGCTAGGCGAAGACATTGTATGCCTAGAACCTGAATGGGAAGTATGACATCTTAGACTACCAGCTCGAAGGTGGATCTTCTCCTTTGATTATGTATATTCAAAGAATTGAATAGTAAAGCCAACATTTAAACCATCACTGATGATTGTTTTCAATGTAAATTTAGATGATTGAATAGGCAAGTGTGTACGATAGTATATGTGTACAGGGTAGTAAGGAAGCACCTGTACCCTAGGTTACATCGTCTTTGTAGGAAAAAACACTAGTAGTGGCAGGAAGCAACAACAACAATAGTGGGGAACCAACAATGTCTGCAAATAGAAATTTCAGCTTTGGGAATGAGAAGAATTTCTGGAACAAGATTGAGAGGATAAATAGAGGATATATCCACCAACTAAATAGAGGAGTAAATGATCAATTACACTTTTGAATCAAATTGCAATCTAACTGTGGAAATATTGGATTGTATAGTCGAAGTATGCACTACCTGCGATAAAATGGATTACGATTCAATGCACTGATTGTATAGAAAAATTGGATCATATAGCATGAATATGTGTTGGTTGCAATAAATTAAATTAGGATTCAACTGTATTAGATAAAGTAGCTATGGGAAATTGGATTACCACTCAATTCTACTGAATGAAGTCATTGTTGGATAAAGTAAGAGAAGACGACATGTTCATTATTGCCATGTGGATAAAGATAAAAGGGACACCTATTGAGGACGACAAATCTTCAACAATGTCGTGAGGAAAAACCTCAATAAAGAATGTTTAACGGTGTAATAATCAAAGGTATACCATGAAATCACCCATTGAAATTTCAAGGGTCCGCCTCAAAATATTGGATTGGCCATATTCATGCAAAGGTCCTTGGACTTCACCAAATATAGCAACAAAGTGTTTAAGGAAATGAGTTTTCCAATGTGTTTAAGGAATTAGAAAAAAACTATGGATCATCAAGACTCCAAGGAGGAAGGATATTTGGCTAATAGCAAAGGAGCTACTTTAATCAAAGTTATACCATGACATCACCCATTCAAATTTCCAGGGTCTTCCACTAGAAGGTGCAAACACATGCGTGTGGAAATGGCAAGGGAATTAAATCCCACACTTCTCAATATTAATTGTTTGTTGACTAAATTATGAAATTATAAGTGGTGCGATGAAGACTTTATGGTTTGGATCATAATGCTCACTCTTTGGTTTGGTTTCCAAGTTGAGCTAAGAGGAAAATCCTAAGTAGGTTATACTTGGGTTTAGTTCTTGGGTTGTGGCTTAATAATTTCTAAGTTGTGGTTTGGTTCATGTGTCATGATTTTGTTTTGGTGTTGTGGTTGGTTTCATGTGTGTCGTGTATAAGCTTTTTCCACTATAAGTTTACTTGGTCCTTTACCAACAATGGTGTGCATTTTCCTAAGGAAAGTGGAAGTGTAGCTCATTGTCATTATGCTAGTAATTGTTGTGATCTTTGAGTTAGTATTGGTAAAAAGAGGAATGAAACATTTTGTAAGAGATGTTTTTAAGGTGCAAAATTTCATGGTGAATATTACTGAGAAAAGTAGATGGAAAGAATATTAGCATGTGTTGTAACAAATAGAGAGGGGAGAGAGATAACTAGAAGCATGGCAGAAATAATGTCCTCCATGCACTTGCAATGGAAAGAGCAATACAAGCTCAAAGAAACATCATGTTCCCTCATTCTCGAGTGGGTAGGGTAGTGGAACACTTGGCTATGTTTTACCTAACAATGTTATCACTTTGCCTGCCATAGTTTTCAAGGTCAATAGATATCCCCCTTCATTCTTTATGTGAAGGTCAAAGGAGTGATTGCAAAAGAAGTTGTTCCTTTAAGACAACATGGCATCGAGTAAGGATAAGATGAATCTACTTGGGTGATCACTCATGAACAAGAAGTAGAAGGTGCCCCTGAAGGCCCATTTTTTAATATTTTTAGACATGTTTTGTCATGTTTATTTATATTTGCATCAATTTGTAAAGCAATATACTTGGCAACATTATAGTAATAGCTCTAGAATAGACTAGGACATGGTATTGTGCTAGTAAAAAGTTTAGTTTTCCTTAAAGGTCAGCATATTTTTCATTCAGTTTGAAATTTTATTACTTCTTGACATTTTACTATGTTTTTCTTGTTATGTACTTTTAAATGTATTTATGTTATCTCCTTATATTCTATATATATATATATATTTTTAAAATCTTGGTAATGTGAGATATATCATGAGTAAGTATCTATGGATTGATAGGGGTGGGAAGAGGGGAGGAGTACTATATGGGACTAAGGAGGACAAAGTCTTCAAGTACTCAAGGGATCTTGGTCATATGACAAACAATCAAGCATAAATATATGGTCTCTACCAGGGACTTTTGTTAGGGAAACTCATGGTCTCTACTAAGGATTTTTTGCTAGCCAAAATGAGGCCTTGGTCATATGACAAATAATCAAGCATAAATATATGGCCTCTACCATGGACTTTTGTTATGGAAATATATGGTCTCTACTAAGGATTTTTGCTAGCCAAAGAACATAAGGTGGACATACTCTCCTAATCATGCATCATCTAGTCAAAAGCTCCCTCCCAAAAGATAAATCTATGGAAATCATCATGAAAAAAATCAAGAAAATTGGAAAAAAATATCTCATTTAAAGCATATTCCCATGCCTTAAAAGACTTCAAAAAAGAAGCGAACAAGTATGCTAACAAGTGGTATAAATTGAAAATAGGTGAATTAAAGATTAATGGTCAAACCAGTAATGTTATGATTCAATAATGCCAAGTGAATTCTATTAAAAAAAAGTCCCCTATTAATGTTGTGTGTTGTAAATTTTGTGTTTGCCTAGCGTAGTTTTGTAATTCATCTACAAAGCCCCTCTTTTTGTTGATTAGCTATATTCTCCTCAAGAAAATCATATATTCCCATTAGAAAGCAGAAAACAATTGGAAAAATTTGATGAATTAGCCTTGTAATGCTTAATGTATCTAATGTATTTGTTGTAAACCATATGCAAAATTATATAATACAAACACCATTTCTAGTTTTTTTTTTTTTAAGTGATGCGTCTTTGAATTGATGCCTATCAATATTTACCAGCCATCTACTTTATATTTCAAAACTTCAGGATTAAACTTAATTAAATCCATACATAAAGATAACAAAAAAAAATTACA
>APFE031023194.1:835-17758 GCA_000404065.3 Pinus taeda | reverse complement strand
TTAATGGACATGGCTGTGTCATGTCAAACAGTAATTTTCCATAGGGAAGAACAAACAATTCAAAGACTTTTATAACATCTTTGCATTCACAATTCTTTAGTGAATCCATGTCTGGATGGGAGTCGCGCTTAATTGACAATTCTTATTTTAGATCCTCATCCAGCTGATCTAGTTACTAGGCTGACTTGTTTAAACTTTATACAGTCTAATGTGATCCAATGGCCATTCAATGTTTTCCTGTTGGATGTTTTACAAGCATAGTATCATCGAAATCATTTATTTTATTTTACAGATCAACATGTGTTTTAACTTCTAACCTGAAACTCTGAGTATATGATACACTTGTAGATCAGAAGAAAGGAGATGATACATAATGTGGACTAATCATACATGGAGACAAAATATACAGGATAAGAAATCTGAGTGTTGAACTTGCTGCTATGACATTAACGCTTAAACACCTTGCATTTTATGATTTTACCTTTCTGTTGTATGCTGCTTTGTTTTTCCTTTCACTTTAGAGCACATTCACATTTTCCATTGATGGACAAGTACACAAGCATCAAAATACAACAAAATCCAATGATAAATTCAAAATACCAATTGAATGTTGGGACTGTAGCTTATTTATTTATTTGATGTTTCTACTTCTCATAAAAAAAGGCTTAAAGTCTTAGAACATGAATGAAAATGTTAGAACTTACAAGAAACTAAATAATATAGGAAATGGACAGAAATAAATAAATAAATGCAGATACCATTTACTAGAACACCGTGTGGACTCCGTAGCTTTCATTTTTCTATTTCTGGGCAGTCAACCATGGTAACGTTAAGCATTGTTGATTCCAGACCGAGTGAATTCAGGCTTACAATAAACATTGTTTAGTCCAAAGTGAATGAATTGACAACAGCATGCATGTGACATGAGACATGATCCTTGAATAGCTAGGCAAAAGCCAGTAGTCACTGAACGTCCCTTTCATGATAAAGGGCATAGTGTAGACTTGGGTGAAACGGTGGAATGTGAGTGTTTAACAAGTATATAATTTAGCTTTAATTTCAAATCAAAAGTCCAAAATTAAGCTTTTTCCTGGTATCTTAACATAAAAATAAATAAAAACAATGGTGACAAACCCTACTTCACCATTCTCTGATCTACATGTATACCAGATCTTCACAGGGTATCAATGTCATCATCTAAAAATTCTATATTAAAATTAACAAAAGCAACATATCATCACCTCCCAAAATTTCTATCTGTCTGGCATTTACATTCACTAAGATACCAATATCATCATGACAAAATGCTGCAATCCAATATTAATAAAAGCAATATATCATCATCTCCAACAAATTCATGGTTTCCAAACATGCTCTACATTGTTTAGCACCCATCCTCAATTTTCAGAGTATCAGTGTGCTGCTTATTTGCTCACTAGGGTCTGAAGTTCTCAACTAAGTATAACATGTTGCTCATCTATCAGTGATAGAAAGCATAACAAAGCAAACCTTTATTTCACAAAGACAAAAGAAGACACGAGACACGAATTCTAGCAGACATTCATAAAATTTTCCCACTGGCAAAATAAAGTTGCAAAAAAAAAACGTATCTAAAACACATGTAGATTTTCCAGTTAAACTGGTTATAATCCACAGAATTATGAAATTCATCACAACTCGCTTCTGATTTATCCATTCAAACATTCAGTAGACAAGTAGTCATCACAGAAAACAAATCAAATGGGCTGCTTACGTTTTAAAAAGAATTCTGCAACCTTGACTGAAGACCAAAGTGTAATTTAGTTTAGAATGTCATACAGATTAATTTTGGAAACAGCAAAATTATTTGTGGAAAGTCAAAGATGTATACAATTTAAAGGACAGCTTTAACGTGTATTATGAATGTGTCCTTCGCAGCAACGAAGAAACCATACAGAACATGATATTGTAGTGTAAATGGACCAAAAATATACAAATTGCAACAATAATCTGTTGAACAGAGGTACCACGTGAATTCAGCTAGGCAACTTACTTTGGGAACCATGGCCCTTGATGTACTCTTTGCCATACTTAACAGGTTTGAAAAGTTGAGCAGTTTCAGAGGGGGAAGGTTTGGAAAAGTTTTGAATTTTTCAAAATAATATTTAGAAGTCTCAAAAATATGGACCATATAAAATTATACTTACATTACTCACAATACCCGGAAATTTAAATAGTCACAAATAAATACATAAACATACCCATATTGAAAAAAAGAGATATACGTAAGCATTATCGATAGTTTAAACCTATGCTCAAAGTAAAATTGAGAATTTAAACATATGCAAGTAATGTTCAAGGTCTGGGCAAACCTGAGCTATGTCTGCAAGAGCCTGATAACTATGATTTTCCCAATTGTATGCATTTCCAATCTCACTCCTTACTCTGATGAACAGAGGCTTGCTAAAGTGGATGAAAAAGCCTGCTTTCACAAGGTAGCAGAGGCCCGCTGGAATGAAGAATCCACAAATGGATTTTGGGGTTTAAATGACCCATAACACCCCCACTTTGTGGGATCACAAGAAGTTTGTGGGGTTGAAAGGACCCGCAACCTTCCTCCCAATCTTCAGGATCACAGATAGATGTGGGCTTAGGAGGACCTGCAATTACCCCCTGCCCTGTATTGCAGGATCACAGAAACTTGCAGGGTTGAAAATGCAGGCAAGCCCCCACTTTGCAAGATCACAAGAAAGTTTCAGGATTGAAAAGAAGCTTGCTCTAATTGACCTTCATACTTTTCATGAAGCTTGAACAAAAACCACGTACCTGGAACTTCTGGAAGTCATGTGGAAGCACATTAAGACTTACAGCTCTATTGCAGAAAAATCAAATGAATTAACTGAGTGATCCACAAAAGAATGTGCAGCAAAGAGCAGCAGAACCAAAAATTTGACTAACATCATTTTGAAGCCCAAATCCGTGTAGGTAACCATCCTCATAAGACTTGTGAACATTACAAATAGCATGGGCATACAAAGGATATATGTTATCATGTACCTTAATTACTCCAGTACCAATGTTAACAAAAGCCTCTTTTTACCAAGGTTCGTTTAAACTTTGAAGTAAAGGCTGGTTGAAAATCAGCCCTTCCAATACAAGCATCACAATTAGATTTGGCAATTAGAACTTTATTTTGGATGCCAAGGGTTATGCAACCCGCAGAAAATCTCATTCACCCAATCAAAGATGACAAGCCATGGCCTGTTGTGGTGGGAAAAATTTTGCCAGTAACAGAGGCAACAACAGAAATTTCCCATCATCAACTGAGTAGAGTTCAAGCAAATACCGCAGAAACCAATCTACTGCCAAGGGTACGAACCTAAGTTGGGAATCCAGTGGCAATACCTTAGGCAAAGCCAAAGACAGAAAGTCAATGATTATGCCACTAAACTCCTCAGGTATACAAATTTTGTTGCATATTTCTAAAAATAAAAGAGAGATAGTTCTAGAGTATATACAAGGGCTGTGTAGTTATATTTAAAAAGAAATTGCTCTATTCAACATTCAAAATCTTCATGAAGTTTGTACGAAAGCCATGTAACTGGAACTTCTGGAAGCTAAGGAGAAGCAAATTAAGATTTACACTTCTATTACAGAAAGTTCAAATGAATCAGCTAAGCATGCTCCAAAAAAAAAGGGTCCTTAGCAAAGAGAAGCAGAAACAAAAATTGACCAATGCAATCCAGAAGCGTAAATCTGTGGATGAATGCAATCATCTCATACCCAGTGGAAAACTTGCGAACAAGCATGTTCAGTTAGTTATTCTCAAAGCACTTCCAATCAATAAAAGGAATTATGAAAAACAGAGAGAAGGGGCAGTAAGGGGTTCATTTTTCTCACTACTGTTACCAAAAGAAAAGGTAATGAAGGGAGGAGATGCTTCATCATTTTGTCAAACACGTCGATTGAAAACTAAGGGTAAATATAACACATCAAAACCACGGAACTGGTAACTGAAAAACCAACGAAAAAGAACAGCAGCTATAAAGAGGTTCGAACCATGGACAGCCAATTACAGTTTGACCGAATTCACAGCAAATGTCATAAAAGAAAGTCATAGAGATCCGCCGAAATCAAAGGAATAAAAACCCTGAGCAAAATCACTAAATTCGGATGCTAAACTCCATAATTTCTTGATGTGATTGATTCAAACCATTTAGTATTACTATTTCATTGCCTGGATGGCATACCTTGCTTTTAATAACTGAAATTTACAGAGATGGACACTGATGACTCGTCTTGTGGCTCCAAATCAGCGGAAGCCCTGAAACGATTAAAAATGCATCTCCAGGTTTGGAAATTGAAAAAGAGAGCACTGATTAAAAACATCATATATGAGTTAATTATGATGATAAAAAAATTCTTATAATCAAGACTGTCCGTGCCTTGCGCCTCCCGTTAAGGGACCATAAATGATACAACATCCCCCTTTCACCGGCAAGGCAATGTCCAGTTAAGTGCGTTTAATAATAGAAAAATTTAATACATAAACAAATTAATACATCTCTCATGAAATTAGTAAATATCAAGAAATAATAAAAAATTTCAACATAAAAATGCCCATAGGCCCTAGGTGTCCGCTCTGATACCATATGTAACAGCCCAAAATACGAATATCTAATTAACCTATTAACATTAAATTTAAACGCTTACCTGAGCTTACTTGTGGTAGAAATAGGCTTACCGCAACAGGGTTTTGGGGACGACTCTCCTCCCAACCGTAGGCTCAATTGTGCAGGATTCTGCTACAACTGGCCACCCCCGAGCCCTCAATCAACGACTACTGCCAGTATTCCTAAGTCTCAACATTCTCCCAAGAGAATGAAGATGGAAATCTGAATGATGGAACCCCTGCCCATCCTCCTTACCATTCATTAAATAGAACAAAGCCTTGGAAGGGGAACCACGTGCACACCCTCCATGTGTCCCACATGCACACCCTCCATGTGTCTGCATGCTCCTTTTTCTCTACTTTCCTTTGATTTTATTTCTTAAATATGTTTATTACTATTTTTATTTTTATTTTTATTACTTATTTTATTTTTATAATTTTTAATATCATTATTCGTTATTATTATTATTATTTATTATCAAAGTGATTTATTTATTATTCTTTATTGTTTATTGTTTATTATTATCATTTAATTAATATTATTTTGTATTATTTTTATTTGTTATTATTATTTAGTGATTTATAATTAAGGGAGGGATATTACAAACAGTGGGCCAGACTTAGGGTGAAAAGAGTCTGACATGGGTCTGACAGAGACCATCTGGCATAGGTTCAGGGGAAGCATATACTTCTAATAATCTTGTTTTATAAATTTCGTCTCTATATTTTTTATTATCAAGGTCATGTAACAGCCTATTTTGGTTTCCCCACTATGCCTGGGATGGATGATGTAATTTTCTTGTTTTATCATGTGTAAACTTTTGGTGTATCCCCACTTGGTTGGGTGAATGAGTCAAAATTGGTATATCCCCACTTGGTTGGGAGATGGATGTATGTATGAGTCCTTGGTGATAGGAAGGTCATTTATAATGTATAGAGTCATGTCTTTCTTGTAGAACATCTTTTTGCAGCGCTTGCCCACAGTCAGGGGGAGCATGCACAACACAAGAGAGAAAAGATTTCAACATGTACTCAGGGGGAGCATAACCCTTTGCCCTTGATGACAAAGGGGGAGAGTGACTTGGGGTTGCCATCAAGTCCAAAGGGGGAGATTTTTGGCATTATGACATAGGTTTGGCACTATGACACAGGTGTTGTCCTTGATGGCAACTCACTCAGATGACAGATCACAGTTTAGGCTATCAAAATAAAGGAAAAAGAGATATACGCAGGTTACACTTAACCAAGGAGCGTATACACACGGGATCACCGATCAAAAGGTGCGTATGTGTATGCACACACTTTCATGCAAGGAAAAGCGCGTACATGTGGGAAAACTTGTTTTTAGTCCATGGTATCTAGTCCCTGGTATTTGGACCTATGGTTTTTGGACCATGGTATTTCGTCTGAAGTGTTGAACCTAGGTATTGGGTGCCAAGTATTGGTTCTAAGTGGTTTTATACCATGGTATTGAGTAAGGCCTAAGACTATAAAAGGGGAAGGAGATCATTAGGCAAAGGCATTCATTCAAGTATTGAATATCTTATGAAGAGCAAGATCTAGAATACTGGTCATTGGGTTATGGTGCATAGTTGGATTTGAACCAAGGAGGAACTTGAGTGCTAGAAGAAGGATAAGTTCTATTGATGGGTCAAGATCTTAAGGCTTGAATAGTAGTATCTGTGTGATTTTGATCTATTATATTTGGCGCATGACTTGATTTATAAATCTGATAATCTTTGTATAACTGATGTTTGAATATTTGGAAAGGGAAAATTGTCTTTTATAGATCTGTACGCAGGTTCGGCACAACAAAGGCGCGCATACACGCTGGTTCGATAATTCAAAACAACGTATACGCTAATTTGCCTTAATACAGAAGCGTATGCACGCAGGTTCTTCATCTTGAAGTAGCGTACGTCTCATAAAATATGTTTTAGCTACTTCTATTTATTGCTGCAGTATTCTAGGATCAGGATTGGTGTCTGGGTACTGTTACCGTATTCTGGTTACAACATTCAGGGAAGTGATTGATTGATTCAGTTTTGGTTGGTGCAAAGGGGATTGGTTGATGCAGATACATTTGATGTTTGATTGATGCTGTTTATGGATCCATTCTAAACATTTATGAAACGTGGTCCCTGGAAGAAAAGAGAAGGTTGTAGCCTTCTATAGGTTAGCATCTATGTACTAGTACATCAGCTAGTATAAGAGCTAAGGGGGTTGTAGCTCCCTTCTAGGAGAAGCTGGAGAATGAGAGAAGGTTGTAGCCTTCTGCAGGTAAAAGCCTGCATACTGGTATAAGACTGCACCAGTACATAAATATTGTAAAAAGAAGTTTCTTATTAAAAGAAGATTAAGACGAATTACAACAGGTTGTTTTCACCCACATTGGGTTTCCACCTTATATCTTGTGTTCATGTGTATGATGATCTGTTCTATTTTACTGCACATGTTTACTGTTCTTATGGTTTATGAAGTTCTGATGCATTGATTAAAGATCAACATTTAATGGATTAACTGAATCATAAGTTTACTGATATACGCTGGTTGCTTTAGACACAGTTGTGTATATACGCGGGTTCCCATAACTGAAGTAGCGTATATATATCTATGAAAATGAAAATTGTTTGATTTAATAACAATGATTCATCCCCCCTCTCGGTATTATTTCCAACAATCCCAGATCAACATAATACAACCCTGTCCACAACTAGGAGAGGTCTGGAATTGTGGTTGTTACTACACTGAATTTTCTTAGAAACTATCTCTTCCAACCACCCTAACACAGTGCGCAATGATGAACTTCTTTACCGCAGTCTCCACAGGAGTATACTCCTCAAAGTATAGTTCACAAGATGTGAACTCGTTATTTCTTCACTATCTTATCAACTCCGAGTTCCTTGGTTGTAATGAGGTCGAGGACACTCATATATATATACATTCTTGTGTATGAAAACCAAATAGACATGTCTAATAGATGAGCCAACATGATTTAGCTAAGATGGGTTGTCTTACTAGGTAGAGACCTTATTTAACCTTGTAAAATCTCGTTCTCTCTCATTATTTGGAGATTTTGGCCAAGTAATAGCTCATTGGAAAGGTAAAAGTATGCTCTTCAAGATGGTGTATGCCTCATGGCGAGATTCTACCTCTAAGGTGGAGAAAAAGATTTAAATGGAGGACAATTATATTCTTCATGGATGGGCTTCTTCTTCATGGATGGATTCATTTTGTGAGGCTTCTTCATCAAAGCTCATAGGCTCATAAATGTCATCAATAACGTCATATGCAGCATGTAGTTTTCATCATCATCGTGTAGTCTTGGTGATGCAATGATATGTCATTTCCAAGGTAGTCTTCCAATCATGTTCATCAAGTGTGGTCCACATATGTCATCAAGGTCATCAATGGCTTCTAGATCATCAGGGGCATGATTGACACTCCTTGTCTTACACATGATTGAGCAAGTCCTCCTCTGGCATCTTCTAGAATATTTGCCATCTCGGCCACTGCCATATTGACATCAATGACAACCTAGATTAACATTGTAATTTCTGCCTTCAAACTTCTCAGTGTATCTGCTATATCAAGAAAGTACTCTTCTCCTTGCTGCTCAATTGACCTGCCCCATCCCATTAAATTCACATCAAGCTTGTAAGGGAGTCATGTGAACTACAATCCACCATTCTGCTCTTCATATTTGATCTTCGAATCTCCTGCAAACATGTCATTTTAAATAAACCAAATATAAACATAATCAAAATCATACCTTAGTGAAGTTCAGGGGAGGCTATCACATATACAAAAATCAGTCCATATTGGCACGATATAATCTTCACAAGCGTATCAACTCATACATAAATATCATGATCATAATAAGAAGTAACCTACATGCATGCATGATGAACACATAAAAAAATGACATGATTGCTTGACCGTATGCATTTAGCCCTTCAAGTCCAAGTGTTTGAACCTGAATGCTCTGATAACACCCTGTAATGCCTCCTCCCACATTTACCCACTTTTACAAGCTCCCAAGGGTAAACATGAGTTGAGTGTCACAATGATATGGCCTGACCTCCAAGTTTTAATTATGGAACTGGGGTCAACTAACCACAACTTAGAGCCATCCCTTAAGGACTACAAACCACTCAAGAGCTTGCAAACCACCCCAGGTGATCAATCCTTGAGCTGGAACTCTTTTTCACAAGAGAAACTCCCCAACCACTTCCATAACATTGAATGCATGTGGTTGGGAGGCTATAACTGCACGCATAGGCCTAACTGCCAATGGTTATGACCCAAATTCCTCAATTCGTTGCATGCGGTCACAAGATCTATGCCACTTTTTCAGGCTAGCCTCCAGACCACTGCCTAGAACTGCCTGCAACTTTTCAAATAATGACAATGATGATAACAATGCTAAACAATCAAAACTTGAGCAACATTTTGACCTAGACATGCCTAATACCAGATAGACATTTTGTCAAATATATAGTAAACATATAAGCTACAGGTCATGAATTCATATTTGATCATAAACTTTTGAACTTCATTTGAGAATCACTAAGAAGCCTCTATGCCCTCTCTAACTAGCCGCAATAACACTTGTTAGCCCATGCATTCATCAATCATCCAGTAACTTATCAAATCATGAACAAGAGTCATAGCTACAACACATCATAAAAACATGCATATAACCAACATATAACCATAATAGAAACAATGACGAATCGTCCATAAGATCGCCATAATAATCAATACAAGTGCTCGTAGATCACAATAGGAAAATAACTCACATTAACATATGAAAATAGCATCCAAGTCAAGGACTTCCACATACCACCCAACCATAGATTAGGTTGAACCAAATCTCTCTTTTAGGCAATCACCCTCACGCCATATTCCAAGCATGAATGTGAGATCATAAGGGTTAAACCAAAATAAACCAACTAGGGTTTCCAGAGGCCAAACCACCTCAACCCTCAACCATAGTGATTTCACCTCTACGGTTCAGATATCACTAACAACAACCATATTGGTCTCTATCCAAGTTGTCCAGGGCTCCAGGAACTAGTGACTAAACCCACAGTCTCCAGGGAACCCGAGATTTTCTAGGGATTCATAGTGTTTGTACCAACCCATAAGTTTTAGGGACTAGTAACTCGACCCACAACCTCCAAGGAACCCAAGCTGTTTCAAAGATCCAATGTGTTTGTTCCAACCCATAACCATAGGAAATAAAAAAAGCAATCAGAAAACCAAATGGAGAACCCACTACACCATGGTTAGCTAGGAAATGGAAAGGCAAGGCTGATACCATTGTCAATCCGGACCATGCCAATGACAACTCATAACCAATTAACCACATGCATATACCATGCATCTAAAAATCAACAAGGATATCACACATGCAACCTGTTACCTACAAAGTAAGCCTACTATCGCTGTTGATCCAACTGTTTCCTTACACTTCCTTGCTTTCATTTTATTTTTTTCTATAATCCAAGTGATTGCTAGAATGCTCCAAGAATACTCTAAGCGTGCAAGAGTGTATGCGAGAGCGAATGAAAGAAGAGGACCAAAATTGAACTGACAAAATCTAATCCAAAAGATGTGAATTGATTCTCTGATGCCTTTTTATCATTGATGTCTCATTTTTCTTCATTTTCCCTTTAATTTCTCTTGCATGCAAATTTGTGTCACTTCACCTTCCTTTTCTCCCATTTTCCTTTATTTTCATAATTAAATTCCAATTATTGACTCTTGCCTTTGCCAATTTCTATAGCCATTAATTAACCACAAGTGATACCCACTATAATGTTTGTCCACCATTCAACTTGGAATACGTGTCCCATGACCTTGATCTTATTTTATTTACATGGAAAATCAACTAAAGGCTGTTACAGCTTGTTTCCTTCTCTCCCCTAACATTAGATTACCCTCCCCAAACCAAAACCCTTCATCCCTTCATGTTAATCCCCATTTCCCTCCCTCCCTATCTACTCCCCCTACCTCCCTTAGCCTTTCCCCAAATTACCCATAGAAAATGGTGTGTTTCCCCTTCCCCTCCCCATTCAATGATGCCATCAATCATTTTGGTGGGAGAAGCGGGTAGGGGGATGGGGGGTGGGTTGTGGGGTGTGTGGTTCCAAGAACCCCCAACCCCTAATTCAACGATACCATCAATCATTTTAATGGGAAGGTGGGTGTGGTGGGTGGTTCCAAGAACTCCCCCTTCCCTGCCACATTGTTGTCCCTCCCTCTCCCTTCCCCACATTTCTCTTATGGAGCAATGTGTTCCACCCTCTTCTTTAAATTTAACCACAGCATTGCTTCACCCCCATTCCTCATGTTGTTCGTATGGAAGAGTGAGACATTCCAGCCTCCCCTCCCCACCAACCATGTTGCTAGTCTTCCATAGGAGTGGCATGGGGAAATGACAAGGGATGAAATGGGAGTGGGGGGAGTGGGGCATGAAAGGGATAGGGTGTGGGATGATTCTATATTTTTTGGCATAAATATATAGATTATGCTCCTAATTCCTGTTAATTAAGGAAACTTAATACCCAATAATATGCATAGTGTTCCATATTCTTGACATCCTAGGTACCAAAAGACAATTGTAGTGGGTAAGGAAATGATATTTTTGGAAAATAAAGAAAAGAGACGATGTAGACCACATAGCAAGATGCATGAAATGACAAGGAATAAACACTGAGCATGGACATCCAATAGGTTTACTATAATGATTTCCATTGCCAAAATGGACTTAGGAGTTGGTAACTATTGATTTTATCACTAATTTACTAAAACTAACAAGGCAACATGACTCCATCATTATAGTGGTGGACAAGTTGAAAAAATCTGCTCATTTCATTTCAATTAAAACAACACAAAAGGTAGCACATATAAAAAAAACAACGTGAAAGTTGTCAAATTGCATGGGATACTCAAGGCCCATGTTCAAACAAAGATCCTACATTCACTTTGAACTTTTGGAAGGGATTAATCAAGGGTTTTGGCATAAATCTAAATTTTAGTACAACATACCATCCATAGACTCATGTGAAAACAAAAAAGTTTAATCAAGATAACTTGTGGTTGTATATGATGGACAAGTCATCCAAGTGGGAAGATGATTTTTGTTTAATAGAGATTGCATATAACAATGGACAACATACCTCTTTGAAGATGATTCCATTTGAAGCTTTATATAGTAGAATATGCAAAACCCTAGTAAGTTGGATATCTTAGTTGATAGAGTTACTCTTGGGCTAGTATTTCTCAAGGAAGTGGATGAGTAGATTGCAAAAATCAATCAAAATTTGAAAGAAACATAGGATAGGTAGAAAATTATGCAGATAATGATAGAGTACATAGAGAATTTAAAGTTGGGGAGCATATGTTTCTAAGACCAGGACCAAAGAAAATCTCACTAAATCTTGGAAGTGGTACTAAGCTTGATTCAAGATACTATAGACCATTTGAAATCCTAGATAGAAATGGACTAGTTGAATTTGTGCTTACATTGCCTATTAACATAAAAGTTCACAATTTATTTCTTAAAACATCGTTAAAGAAGTATGTACATGATCATGATCATGTCATTGATTACACTTTGATCTAGGTGGAACTAGAAGAAGAGTTCTAGAGGCAACCTTTTTTAATCCTTGATAGAGAGGTTACTTTGCTTTGAAAAAAATCCATTGAATAGGTAAAGGTCCAATAGGCCCATTGCAATCTTAATGAGGTGACATGGGATGAAGGATGTTATGCGAGAGGCATACATATTTTTGTTTTAGTATTGAAGGGGAAGACATGTTGACTGAGTAGAATTGTTGTAGCTAGAAAGGTGTAAAATGTTAATTCCTTATCTGTAAAGTTTGGGAATTGGACCGAGAGAGAGATATCAGAGTGAAGTCACATAATTTTTCCCTTTTGGATCCATATCCCTACCTTTGGGGCAACCTCTTTAATGGAGAGCCTATTTTGGTAGAATGTTCATCGTTTGCATGTAGTTGGCATGTATTTTGGTTGCGACCATTCATTTTTGTTATTTGTTTTTATTACGAGTCATTTGTTGGCAATGAATACCTATGAAAAGATAATATGTCAAATTGTATTATGGTCTACTTACATTTATGTATATGTGTAATGGACCTTGCATTCAAAAGTCTATGCATGCTAATCATATGGTTTTAGATAAATTAATAATCACCAAATTCATTATATTTTGCATAAGTTTGCATTAGTAGTATAATTGAGTTGTTATCATGCACCCCATCCTTGCAAGTATAAGGGGATTTGGGTATGTTACATATGAGCCTTTCCATAAGGACCATAATTTGTTCCTTGAATTTGGTAGGAACAAATCATAGCTCTCTTGTACTAACTCTAGTCTTCTTTGTCCTCGAGTCTTTGAACAAATCCAGAAAGAACATGTATGTTTTCTCATTTATGCTCAATTCCTCATTGGTGTTTGAAAATCCCTATCTTATGAAGTGGGATCATGGCCTTATTGGTCCATAAATTCCTTTACCACTTACTAGTGTCGAAAGGGTTACCTTATTCTCATTTGTTGTTTCATCAAAGGCTCTAATTTGGAGGCACACTCTCATGCCATAATCTACCATGTTGAAATCTTCATGATAACAAAATGTAAAGGGAGAAAGATTAAAGGTGTTTTCGTAACTACCACCCTTCCTTTTGAATCCCCTCCTACGATTATTACACCTTGTTGTTGCGTGAAGTAGGATGATTTCCCCTCCATCTCCTTGATATATTATTTTAATCCCATTATCCTTTTTTTAGTCATTTTTGGAACATTAATATACTTATATTATCTCCCTTAGATGATTGTATGCCAAAATTGACCCCCAACTACTAAATATTTTGGAATGAATGCCAAAATAATGACACAATAAATTTTTTCCATCATTAAATGGAGTAAAAGAGATTGTGGGGGTGAGGGGAGGAAAAACATAATGAGGGGTTCCCTAAGTTTCCTAGGTAAAACACTTTTCTAATTTCTCGAATGTCATGGTGGAGTCTTCCATGACTAAAGACAATGTAGATTTTGAAGAGACAAACCATTTTACCAATTAGTCTAGGATTTGTTTGGTTGATCTTTGAATGGTTGAACTAATGCTTCCAAGCTATTAATTCCATTTATGCACTATGCCAAGTGGCTAAACATTTCCAAGGATGAAAAATTTGGTTTTTCCATTTAGAAAGTTGATCGACACCTTAGAATTCTTTTTGAACATGATTTTCTTTAAAAACCATATTTCAATACATATGTAATTCCTATGATATGCCCTTCCACTCCAACTTACTTGTTGGTATTGATTTTTGTAGCATCGGATGTGTTCTAGCCACAAAATTTTATGGAGAGGCTAGAATACATGTATTCTCCAAAACCCAAAAATTGTTTCTGGAAATTCCACCTAGAGATGATTAAATTAAAATAATTAACTTTTTTTAAATGATTCCCCAAGTCTAAACTTAGGAAATCTAGTTAACTAAAAGGCATTAATTAAGTCATGGTTAGAATCTTTTAGAAGAAGACATGGATTGACTTCTAGTTAATCTTAACCATCGATTATGTTTTAATCTTGGCCATTGGTGATCCAACAAGAGATTATAAGAAGAATTCGATGGGTAGATGGAGAACACACTAGGGCAAATACTCAGTTGCTCAAGCATATCGATTTTCTCAGTCGTTGATGTTCGGCAAGAGAAAATCAAATCAGAGAGTGAGTTGCAGGTGGGAGAAAGAGGGCATCAACATAGTCTGAGAGTGCAAGACGAATCTAGAGGAGGCGACACTGAAGAGGGACACAGGTCAGCACATCAAAAAGGTTGACGTTGGGCCCACACAATCACTACACAGAGAGTGACGCAGAAGGGCCAGCGAAAGAGGCAGGAGGTCCTCTTCAGGGTCAAAAAATTGTTGTGAAGTGTGAGAAATTTACTAGTAAATCTCTCAATGACTCTTCTTCTATTTTGTCTTGGTACATAAATTATTGCTTAAGATTAATGAAAGAAACACTCATCTGCTACACCGGTTTTCCCACATTGGGTTTTTCCGGGGGCAATTGTCCAAAAATAACTATCACTGTGGTTATATATGTGCTAGTATTTTCCTTGTATTTATATTCCGCGGAATTTTATTTGTGAAGGCTGCAGTGTATGTATTTTGATATTTGTCGTAGAAAACTGCAAATAATTTGTTTAAGTAATTTAACAAATAGAAGAAATATTATCAATTACTGTAGTAGGATTCGGGATCACCAAATTTTCAAAGTTGGATTAAGGATTTAGAAGGTAATTCTTAGAACATGTCCATGGTGATTTTAGATCCACCCCATTGATCTTGTTAAGCTAGCATTTCCTTTGGGGGTGCCATTAAATTTTTTCTTGATCCACTTTTGTTGACTATCCTTTTTCTTGAAGATCTATCTTTTAAAGGAAAGAGAAAATAAAATTTCTTAGTCATTACATGTACGGTTTTTCTTAAGTTGAGAATTAATTCTCAAATTCAGCTCTCTAATTATTAAATGTTCATGATCTCTACATAGATTGAAAGGTCTAGAATTATCATGTGCATAAGAAGATTTGATAATGACCCATGATATCTCACAAATTGGCTACTCTAGAAATAGTTGAACAATGGAAGCCCAAGAATTCACCCTTGCTTGTTGTCAAGAGAAAGCAAACCTTATTAGTACAAGTGTCATCTAACTCATGTCAATGAATTGTCATTAACAATGGCTAAAGCTTGGAAGGGCCAATGGAAAGACAATTTAATCA
The DNA here is from genome assembly GCA_000404065.3 of Pinus taeda. Taxonomy (NCBI): domain Eukaryota; kingdom Viridiplantae; phylum Streptophyta; class Pinopsida; order Pinales; family Pinaceae; genus Pinus; species Pinus taeda. The sequence continues at coordinate 2,289 of APFE031023194.1, read as the reverse complement.
TAGAAACGATATCGTAATTAATTCATTGGGATTCTAATAAAGCAATCATTTATTTTGATTTTTATCATTTATAGAGGTCTCTTCCAATTCTCTTAATCTTCCTTATCATTAGTATCAATACTGGATAAAATGTTTTTTTTGAAAACAAATGAACATTTGAATGGTTTTTATTATAGCCATGTTACCAAAAACAAGAAACAACAAAAAAATCATGAACCCACTATCCCATTATATATTATATATATATAACTAATTGTTGTATTAATGTATTGTCAAGATGGAGGGTAGCATGGACTAAAAAGAGAACACAGACAAGATGACAAATAAGTCCCCTAGTTAAAGTTTTGGAAATATATATTTATATCATGAAATTATATTATGTAAGGGATGGTTTCTTGAATGAATCAACATACTCTTTTCACATTTAAACATTTAAATGCAATTTCATCAATGAGATTATGTTTGGGAAGATTTACCATGTTTATAAATGTTTTTTCATTTCAAGTGTGAATTGAACATTTAAATGCAATTTCATCGATGAAATTATGTTTAGGAAGATTTACCATGTTTATATAATGTCTTTCCTTTTCAAATGCGAATCGAGCTTTGACCAATTTATCCTAATAAGAATGTAATAGTATTTAGATTGCTATGGTGAGTCATAATTGCAATATAGTTGTTAAGCTTTATTCATATCAAAAAAATATATTGCAATTAGGGAATGTTTTACATAATAATTTTTTTATAATATATTAAATTGGAACATATAGTCAAGTTTTGCTCACTCCAGTTCTTATACTCTGTTTGTTCTTTTTAATGACAGTTTCACAATTATAAATTGACAATAAAAAAAATACATAAAGCTAAATAATTCTCATCAATGTTTTTTAATAGTTGCAAATGATATATTTAACATGTTATTAGACTTGTACACTTTGATTGTGTACAAAGGCATTTTCTATAGCTTATTATAAAGAAGATGTGTTCAACATGAAATTGATATATGCCATTTAAGAAAATATTAATAACTCAAAATATTTCAATTTTCAAGTTAAGTAAAATAATTTATATCATTTTTTTCTTTTTCCAGCTTAAGTAAGCTTAGACCAAGGCCAGCTCCGATGTTGAATGGAAGAATGATCTGCCCAACAAAAAAATCCTGTTATCAAGATTGTGCTGAGCTTAATTATCTTTTCTTTCACATATGATTTCTATCCACAACCTATCACATATCCTCATCAAATTTGAAGCATAAGGGTTAATTATCTTTCACATATGGTTTCTATCCTCAACCTATTCTAACATATCCCCATCAAATTTGAAGCAGTAAACCCCATTCAAACGAACTAATTTACACTCCGTAATTTTATATAAATAGAAAGAAATATAATAATTGACGGAACAAAAATATTTAACAAAAAAAAAAAAAAAAAAAAAAAAAAAAAAAAAAAAAA
>APFE031023192.1:0-11358 GCA_000404065.3 Pinus taeda | reverse complement strand
TGGAATATTTGGTTCATATTGTATCTCATGAAGGAGTTAAGGTAGACCCTAGCAAAATTAAAGCCATTAAGGAATGGAAAATTCCCACATCCATAAAGCATCTGCGAGGATTTCTTGGTTGACAGGGTATTATCGCAAGTTTGTTAAGAATTATGGGAGAATAGCAGCACCTCTAACAACATTATTGAAGAAAGATGCATTTTCATGGACTCCAGAAGCAACAAAGGCCTTTGAACATCTTAAAGAGGCAATGTGCCAAGCACAAGTCTTAGCTACACCAGACATTGCAAAAACCTTTATTTTGGAATGTGATGCTTCAGGAAATGTAATTGGTGTTGTTTTAATGCAAGATGAAAGACCCATTGCTTTTAAAAGTCGTCCAATCAAGGGAAAGTTTTTACACAAAGCTATTTATTAGAAGGAAATGTTGGCAATACTCCATGCACTTAAGATATGGTGACCCTACTTAATGGGAAGACACTTCAAGGTAAAAACGGATCATGATAGCCTTGAATACTTTTTAGACCAAATATTATCCTCTGAAGGGCAACAAAAGTGGGTCACAAAGATGTTGGGTTATGACTTTGAAATCATCTACAAAAAAGGGAAGCAAAATGTGGTGGCAGATGCACTCTCAAGAAAGGATGAGGATGTGGAAGCATTGTTGTGTGCCATTTCTATTATCCACCAGATTGGATAAATGAAGAAAGGGAGGAATGGAAGAATGACGAAGAACTGTGGGCACTTATTCGAAAGCTACAACAAGATTCCAGTACGTCTGATACATTTAGCTGGAAAGATGATTCGTTATGGTACAAAGATCGCTTATACCTCTGTAAGAATTCCCAGCTAAAACAAAAGATTCTTATGGAATTGCACACTTCTCCCTTAGGAGGGCACTCAGGATTTTTAAAAACTTACCACAGGGTTAAGAAGGAATTTTTTTTGGAGGGCCTTAAATTAGACATTCAAAAGTTTGTGGGGGAATGTTTGGTTTGCCAGCAAAATAAAGTTGAAACAATTAAGACACCGGGTCTATTACAACCTTTATCCATTCCAAGCCAACGTTGGGAGGAGGTTTCAATGGATTTTATCACAGGTTTACCCAAGTCTGAGGGAAAGAGTGTCATCATGTTGGTAGTTGACAGACTTACCAAGTACGCACACTTTTGTGCATTATCACATCCATTTAAAGCCAGTACAGTTTCTACTGCATTTATGGAAACAATTCAAAAGCTACATGGAAACCAAGATTATTGTAAGTGACAGAGATCCCCTTTTCACTAGAAATTTTTGGACATAATTATTTTCTTGTCTTGGTACTCAGTTAGCTCATAGCTCATCTTATCATCCTCAATCTGATGGGCAAACTGAGATAGTAAACAAATGTTTGGAAGGATATCTTCGTTGCTTTTGTATCTGATAAACAGAAATAATGAGTCAAATGGTTGCCTCTGGCTGAATGGTGGTATAACACTTCCTTCCATACAGCAACAAAAATGAGCCCATTTATGGCACTTTATGGGTATCAACCACCATCCATCACATCATATTTAAGAGAAAATCTAAGGTTCAAGCAGTGGAACATCACATCGAACATCAACAACAAGTCCTCCAACTCTTAAAGGATAACCTCGTGTTGGCACAAACTAGAATGAAACAACAGGCAGATCAACATCACAGCGAAAGAAGTTTTGATGTAGGTGATTGGGTATTCCTATGGCTACAACCATATAAAAAAATGTCCCTCAAGCAAGCTAAGAAGGATAATAAATTATCACCAAAGTATTATGGTACATACAAGGTGTTGCAAAAGATTGGTACTATGGCATACAAATTAGAGCTTCCTACAGCTTCTCGATTGCACCCAGTTTTCCATGTTTCATGTTTAAAGAATGTTATAGGCGATAAGCTCCCAGTTCAAACAATATTGCCAAAACTTAACGAGGAAGGAAAAATTATATTGGAACCAGAAGCAGGCACAAAAACAAGAACTTGACAGCTACGAAATTGATCAATTTCAGAGTATCTTATCAAGTGGAAGAACTTATCTGCTGAAGATTCCACATGGGAAGACGAGAATTTTATACATAGGCATCCAGAACTACTCAAGCGTTGAGGAAAACACTTTTTTGAAGGAGAGGGACATGTTGGGTCCTTATAATACTAGTGATTACCCCATTACTATTGTAGTTGTACCCCTTATTAATATTGTTGTGCCCCTATTGTCCCCATATTGTTATTACTATGCCCCATAGAATTCCCTCTATTGTTATTTTTGTGGCTTTGATGTTATTTATTGTTAGGTCGGCTAGTTATATTGTGACTCCTTAGACTCCTATATATAGAAAGGAGGTTTTATCATTTGAATCATCCAAGAATTGTTCATTTATGTAATGTAAAGGAGGTTTCCCCCTCGAAGAGGCTGAATTTTAAGGTGTTGATCTATCTTTTCTTGAGCTAGTTCCATAACACCTTAAGATGCTTAACAACTTCCATACAAAAAATGGTGTCAGCGCTAACATATGCTATATTTGCTGGGCAGTTGAAATATGCAATCGACCAATCGACACAGCTCAAGCCTATGATAGATATTTGCAATATCAAAGATCAAATGCAAAGGAGTTAGTCACTTAGTTTATTTTATTTTTAGTTTTATTTTTGCATGATCTGAGGCAGGTTGTTTAAACCTCCTATTATTATTTTTGTAACAATCTATTTTAGGACCTATATTTTAGTATTTAAACCCCTCTCATTCATTTAGAGAGGGGTCCAAAATGTTAATTAGAAACATTCTTTGAAACATTGCACTTCTGTGGTTTTAAGGAGGTTCTGAAGGAATGAATGGAACAAGATCTATTTTCTCTCAAATATCTAGCATGCTCTACTAAAATTCACTTTTGTACTCTTAGAATATGTTGGATTGATTGAAAGTTGGTCAATATTGTTGAAGCACATGAGCAGGACTCGTCATATATAGTACTTTTATCTTACGATCTTGTTTTATTAATGTATCAGGAAATAATTCTTCTGTTAATTGTTTTATGTGTGAAAGTATAAATTAGAGTTAGCATTATTGCACTTATGTATGATGTTGGCTTTGACTTTATTCTGAACACATGAATTATTTATATGAAATATATCTTTCACAATCATTTTGGCTAACTATTTATCCAAAATGATTATTATTAAACGATTTCATTTCTTATTGCATTTGAATGATCTATATTACCAATTTGTATAGGACATTATTGTAGATCACATATTGTATTGAATTCTCGGGTATATTTATATTTCAATAGTGTTTAAATTAGGATATATGCATGTGTTTAGTAGTTTAGATTAGATTACACTTAGCTTAATCATTCCCTCGTTACATCATATATCACCCCATCAACACTATTAAAATATCTTTTGGGAAACTGGTCCCATTATCCCCAGCCGGAGCCACTACACCAAAAGGAAAAGGAGCTACTAACCAAGGTCTGGACTGAGTGGTTTTCCTCCATATTGTAGCAATGATTTTCGGGGCTTAAACAGGTCGAAATAGGTATAATGCGAGGTCAAATAGAGTTAAAAAATGAGAAAACAAGATCTTGGAAGGCTGTCAAAATTGAGCAAAATTGGGACTCAACATACCCATGTGGGTACTATGTAAACCTATGTAATTATGTCAAAGAAATATGTCTATGGTGATCCTCCAAAGAAAATACAAGTCTCCTCTCCAAATTTGTCTCAATTGTTTATTTATTTTGCACTTAAAGACAAGTCAACCTCACTATCTCAAGTCATCGCAAATAGGAGGGACAAAATCCTATGTATAGGGCAGCTCGACCTCACAAATGCATCATCAAGTTATATTTGAAATCGACAAAGAAGAGAGTCAAGAAAGACGTGTGAAAAAGGAGTAGAAAGGTGCTTCTAGGGTAACAAAGAAGAAGAATTAGAAAGTGAGTTTGGGAACACTATTTTGGGGTTAATCTCTGTCACATGTGTGAAGGTCAAAGGGTCTGTCTACTATCATATCAGATATACAAGTGCAACAACATAAGAAGAGTTTTGTTTGGGTGGAAAAGAGGCTCCAAATAGGCCTTCATCTCAAGTGAAGTGGCTCCCACCTTAAGAGAAGGAAGAGAGAAAGAAAAAGGGTCAAATACAAGTCTATATCTGCCACACGTGCGACGAAACTTTAGATTTTAGTAGGGTCAGAGGATCAATCTCTAACTTAGAAATATCATTAAATAAGAACCCCATCTTCTAGCATAATCATCAAGAAAAAGGAAGATTTCAAGTGAGGAAGAGAAAATAATAAGTACTGCATAGTAAAGGTCTCTAAAAAGAGGCCTAGGGTAGTGTATAAGGAGGCTTTGATTGAAGAACAAAATGAAGTTGAAAAAAGAGAGACTATGTCTTGTGCTTGGAGGATCTACTAGTCAAGGGTCTAGGGTTTGAAATTTATCAATTGAAGCTTCAATAAGAGAAGCTTGTAGAAGGGTTTTCCTCTCTAGGAGAGAGAGGTTTTTCCCTAATTGAGAGCCAACATCTTGTGTTCTTATCTCTTTTGTTTTGGTAATTGTTTGATGAAGTAATAGAAAACACTCTAATAATAATAATAATAGAATATTGTGCTAATAAAAAAAAGTAAAAAGTACCTCACAAATAGTTATCATTGTTAGAAGAATCTCATCCTACCTAGATGCCCTAGATTCTTCAACATGGTATCAGATCAAAGGTGACACATCAAGGGCATCTGAAGAACACAAAGGTTGAAGCATGAGATCTACAAGCTAGGGTTCCAGATCCATCAAAATAAGAAGGACTACCATCCCCTCTCCCAGATCCATTAAGAAGGACTACCATTCTGGGAGCAAAGAAAGAAGAAAGCCTTCCATCTAAAGGTATCTACAAGAAGGATCATCCAAGAAGAGTCTCTATCAAATATTCTTCATCTTCAAAGGAATGCACCCACGATCAAGGCCTATCAGTGTAGATCTCCAGAACTACATATTGAGAAGTCTTCATCACCAAGCTAATCTCCCATAAGGTACCTTGAAGGAAGCACCTTGAAGAAATACAAGATATAAGAAGTCAAATCATCAAATTTTCGAGGAAGCTACAATATCTCTTCACAAAAAATCTCTCAAGTAAGTATTTTTATGTCCTCTTCTGAACATATCAAAATGCCTTTTTGCAAGGAAAGAAATAAATTGGTTTGGACTGCTAATTTCCTTGCATGGAAAAAGAGGATTGGTTTACTTCTAAAATAAAATTAAGTTATGGACTACATCAAAGGGAATGTCACTATTCCTACAAAGGAGCAAGCTCAACCCCTAGAAAAATATAATAAGGATGAAAAAAGGGCTCAAAATATTCTGATAGAATCCATCAAAGACCCTCTCATTCCTTATGTTTCTAAACTTGAAACATCTAAAGAAATTTATGATAAGCTAGTGGAGCTATTCTCAGTTAGCATAGCCGGAGAAGTGATATCGTTGTGTAATGAATTATATAAAGTAAAGATATCTAAAGAAGAATGAATAACTCCCTAATTCATGAAGATCTCTGAGATGAGAGACCAACTACAAGAACTAAGAGAAGTTATGTCAAATAGAGAGATGACAATTGTGGTTCTCAATGCATTACCTGAGGAATGGGGCAACTTCACATCAAGTATATATTCCAAGAAGGAAGCTACCCCATTGAATGAGCTTTGGTCTCTATTAAAATTTGAGGAGTCTAGACTCAAAGCCAAAGATGATGTGGGATCAAAGGAGCAAGAATTTGCAGCTATGGCAAATAGAAAAGGGAAATTTGGCAACTTTGGTCCATAGAGAAAGGGCAAAAGAGATATGTCCAAAGTCCAATGCTTTGGCTGCCAAGAATATGGAAACTATAAGAGGGATTTTCCTAAGTTCAAGAAGGACAACAATAAGAGGAAGTAAGAAGAAGCCCACATTACCCAAGAAGTGAAAGAATAAGAGAAGAAGTAGAAGAACGAAGCCCCTTCGAATCTCTACTATGATTGAGATCAAGTTCTTCACATAAGTTCTCTCTAAAATTATGGATATCATAGGAATATGTAGTAGCAGGATAGAATGCATAATTTATGAGAATGTCATATTCAAAAATATAGGAGAAGTGTGTAGAGATAGATCAGCTATAGATATTAATATAGATGTAGCCATTGAATGGCCTCATCATTTCATAAAGGAATGATCATGATCAGGAAGAATCATCTTTGAAGGCCACTATCATCAACAACAAGGAGAATTTGTAGGATGAGGAATATAAGAATCCTCCAGTGGAATCTTCAATAGAAGGTTCATGATTTTCAGAAAAGGAAAATGTCTCAATGAAAATTCCACCTATGGGGATTTAAGAAAGGATGTAGGTAGAGTAAGATGTAAGAAAGCAAAGGAGATTGAGGTAATATCAATCAAGGAAGCTTTCAAAGGAATATGAGGTGATCAAGGAAAGAACTAAGATGAGGTATGTATGCATCTATGTTTTTTAGTTAAGTCATATCATCATTTGTATTAATGAGCATGGGGAATTGCTATGGAATCATGGTCAATAATAGGATAGATATATTTCATTAATAATATGCACAAAATCATGGTTCACACACAGATAAAAGTCAACATGAGAAATGACCTCACTTGGAGTATGAGGTGATTGACTAGGAAACATATAAAGAAGCATATGGGAAAAGAGATTAGGGATAAAAGGACACCATGGTCACTAGGAAGAAGGCACGAGAACTCTGACAAAGGAAGAAAAAGATCCAAGGACTCTTGACACCTAGAAAGGCCTTGGAGATATGAACATCCATGATGTTGATGATTCAAGCCAATAATATGTCATGATGAAAGGGCCATCTCATAAGGTACTGTTTGATTTAATGTTATGTTTTGATTTCTTGAAAAATATCTGGATGAGTTCATGTAGGGCTACTGGAACAAGGCTTGTAAGTGCAAGTACAACTAGCGTTCATATGGTGAATGGAAATTCCTAAAAGAAACATGATGAGGGAGAAGTATCCATATGAAGAAGGTTCCAGATATGTACCAATAAGGCAACTTTCCATGAAGAAAAGAATGACATGACAAACCAAGAAGGAAAGTGATCGATGGCTAATGCCCTACAAGGAAGAAGATCGATGCAATTTCATGACATCAAGGAAAGAAATTGATCAAGCAGCTGAAGCATCCATAAAGAAGAAGCTACTGATGAAAAAGGAGAAATGCCTAGTTAAGAGGGAGCTCTGACAAGTTCCTAATTAAGAGGGAGCTTGGGAAAGTTCTTGGTTAGAAGGAGATTTGGTACATTCCTTTACAAGAAGAGGCATATCTTCCCTAGTTGAGAGGGAGAGATAGACACAACATTCTTGTCTTCACTTGGGAAGAAAGAATGGAGGATTGAGTAATCATCTAGCATCTAATGCTCTTTTAGGATGTGTAGGGAATTCAAGATAAGAGTAGGTAAGAAGACCGATATTCTTTGAGGGCTGGGAACCCAAGAAAAGAATAGTCATAGAAGGTCATACTTAGTGAACTTCCAGGTGGGTATGTACCTTGAGAGACAACGATGAAGGTGTCTATAGTCATCGGTCTCACCAACATTGTGCTCTGATCTAATAAGAGAGAGAGTTTTCAGTCAAGGCCTTGCTGTGGAAACAATGCTAGTTACTATGATGCTATAACAAATGGATTGCCAATCCAATTTGTCTTCTGTAAATTCTTTAGATTGAAAATGTCCAAACACCTTGTAAAGTAATTTATGAATACCTCCCTTGTTAAGAGGGAGTGTTGAAGAAAGTGTAACTAGGTTTGGTCTTCATAGATGTAATTTTGATCTCTGTACTTATAAAAGAAAATAATTATTATTTTTTTCATTTGTAAAAATGAGTTTCTTGCTCATTGCATAGGTCAACCACATGTTTAAGTGCTTCTAGGAAAGTCAAAGAGTTGATGTACTTGTTTAAGACCCATGTGGGCATGTCACACTATGTAAATCTATGTAATTATGTCAAAGAAATATTTTTAAGGTGATCCTCCAAAGCAAAGACAAGTCTCCTCTCCAAAATAAGCTCAAAAATGAATTATTGTGCACTTAAGGACAAGTCGGCCTCACTAGCTCAATTCGGTCCAAATAGGAGGGACAAGCTCCTATATACATGGCAGCTTGACCTCACAAATGCATCATCAAGTGATATATGAAATAAAAAAAGAAAGAGGTGCTTTTAGGGCAAAGAAGAGAGTCAAGAAAGATGTGCGAAAAAGGGGCAGAAAGGTGCTTTTAGGGCAACAAAGAAGAAGAAGTAGAAACCGAGTTTGGGAGGGCTATTTTGGGGCTAATATCTGCCACATGTGAGAAGGAGAAAGATTTTGTTTGTTTTCATATTAGATCTATAAGTGCAACAACATAAGAAGAGTTTTTTTTTGGTGGAAAAGAGGCTCCAAATAGGAATCCATCTCAAGTGAAGTCGGTCCCACCATTGGGGGAATTTTGAAGTCTAAAATGGGCCTCCTAAGAAAAATGTACAACCAAAGTAAAATTTATAAGAACCAATAGGATTCAAGATGATGATGTCAACCATGGGGGATGATTCATCATTTTTGGAGTAAAAAAAGTAAAAATATTAAAAAATAATAAAATAATAAAACTACATTTTCAACTTGTATTTTCAACTTATCTCCCTAAGAGTTTACTCAAATTTTGAGTAGGAGTACTCCTTGGATGCAAAATTTAATTCCTCATCCAAGGAGTACTCATGTTTCATACTTTTGATGGACCTTGCTACATGAAAGATGAGAAATTCATGAAAAATATGATTGCAATCATAATTTTCATTTATTTCTGATTTTTCGTGTAGTAGGGTCCATCAAAAGTATGCAACATGGGTACTCCTTACATGAGTAATCAAATTGTGCATCCAACGAGTGTTTCCACTTGAAATTTGAGTAAATCCATATAAGTTGAAAATATGAGTTGAAACAATAGTTTTTTATATTTTCCCTCTAAAATTTGATGATGTAATCTAATCTTATTTTATTATTTCCACTATTATTTTATAATTTCCCTAGGAGGCCCATTTTATACCTCAAAAATCCCCTAATTCCTTAAGCGAAGGAAGGGAGAAAGAAAAAGTGTCAAATACAAGTCTATATCAGGCACACTTATGAGATAAATTCATATCTGCAGTGGGGTTAGAGGATCAACATCTAACTCAAAAATATCATTCAAGAAAAACCCCATCTTCTAGCCTAAGCATCAAGAAAAAAAATATTTCGAAGCGAGGAAGAGAAAAGAAGAAGTACTCCATAGTAAAGGTCTCTAAAAGAGACCTAGGGTTTCTGCAGTTTTGCTACCAATTGTCGGAAGAAGTGCGAAGGAAGAGATTAGGTGCAGTGTAAAAGGAGGATTTGATTGAAAAAAGAGAGACTTTTTCTTGTGATTGGAGGATCTACTAGTCAAGGGTGTACGGTTTGAAAATTTTCAATTGAAGCTTCAATAAGAGAAATTTGTAGAAGGGTTTTCCTCTCTAGGAAATACAAATTTTTCCTTGGCTGAGAGCCAACATATTGTGTTCTTGTCTCTTTTGTTTTGGTAACTCTTTGATGAAGTAAGAGAAAAAACCTCTAATAAAAATAAGAGAATATTGTGCTAATAATAAAAAGTAAAAAGTACCTCACAAATAGTTATCATTGTCAGAAGAATCTCATCCTACCTAGATGCCCTAGATTCTTCAACATTTCCTTTATCTCATTCCAATTTCAATATGCTTCTTTTTCTTTTCCCTTTCTTTTAGCTTGCTCTTGATTGAAACAAGGACTAATCCTTCCTTCAACCAAAATAGGTTTAGTATTAGATGCATCTTAGATTATAGTTTGCATGTAGTTCTACTTTCTGCATCCTAGAAGTCCCCTCATACATGGGTAGTCTTTAGAGTGGCTTGGCTAGGCCATAAACTCAGCTTAGGGATCACTTTCTCGCCTGATCATCAAGAAGAGTTGGTCTGACGTCTCTTCTTTATTGATAGGTGAACGTCATACTTTAAGCTAGTAGAGATAAAGAGAGGGTAATTGGACCCAATTGAACCTGTCAAAACTATCATTTCAACTGGAAAGGAATTGTTTTAAGTTCCTGATTGTGTGTTCTCCCTTAAAATGTTGAAAGGTCATTTTTTCCAATCAACAGGTTCCAATGTAGAAACATAACAAACCTTTCATTACCAAAATGTTCAAAGGTTCCTGGATTTTAGACCTTATCATTCAACCCTAACAAGTTAGGATTTCTAGATCACACCAAAATCCGAAACAAGACATCATCAATAAGAACTTCAACTAGAATTTCACAATATCCCTAAGAAACTTAGGATTTCAGACATTCACATTAGCATACACTTCCAAAACCTGTCTAGGGTTCTACAAAAACCAAATAAGAGTGGAGTGGGTAGATTTATCAAGAGATGAAACACCCAAACAAGAATAACTAAGATTCAATACAGCTAGTTATAACAGAGTAAGTAATAGATCATCAAATGAATAATCCTTTCAATCAAGTATTCAAAGCATACCTTTTTTCTTGAGTAACCTTGTCTTGTGAAATCCTCCTCCTTTCAGATCTTTTCCCTAGTCAAGACTGTTATGAAACCAACTCACAAAAAGATAGAAAAGATAGATCAACGCCTTAGAATTCAACCTCTTTGAGGGGGCAACCTCCTTTACATTACACAAATGAACAATTATTGGATGATACAAATGAAAAAACCTCCTTTCTATATATAGGAGTCTAAGGGGTCACAATATAACCAAGCCCAACTAACAATAATAATATAAAAACACAAAAATAACAATAGTGGGATTCTATTGGGCACAATAATAGCAAGAATGGATACAATGACAATAGTAATGGGGGAATCACTAGTATTATAGGGACCTAAAATGCCCCTCTCCTTCAAAAAAGTGTTTTCCTCAACACTTGAGTAGTTTTGGATGCTTTTGTATAAAATTTTCATCCTCCCATGTGGAATCTTCAATGGGTAAGTTCTTCCACTTGATGAGATACTCTGAAATTGATCGATTTCATAGCTGTCAAGTTCTTGTTTCTTTGGCTGCTTTAGGTTCCAATATGATTTTTCCTTCCTCATCAAGTTCTAGAAATATTGTTTGAATTGGAATCTTGTCACCTATAACCTTCTTTAAGCAAGAAACATGGAAAACTGGGTGCACTCGGGAAGTTGCAGGAAGCACCAATTTGTATGCCATAGTACATATCTTTTGAAACACCTTGTATGAACCATAATACTTTGGTGATAATTTAATATCCTTCTTAGCTTGCTTGAGGGATATGGTT
>APFE031023190.1:87641-117444 GCA_000404065.3 Pinus taeda | reverse complement strand
TAAACACTTATCTGTTATTTGAAAACCAAGTATTTTCCTCTAATTAGGAAATTATTAAGTTCGCAACAGTAAAAATTAACTAATAAATATTTACAACACCTGGGGGTGTCACATCTCTCTCCCCTTGATCAAAACACCATCCACAATGTTTATGTTTTTGACTGGTGATGGAAATAACTCAGGATATGCCTCCTGCATAAATTATTTATCTACCCAAATGGATTCTTCTAGTATAAAGTTCTTCCACTACACTTTAACTTAGATGATAGATCACTTTCGTAACATTACTTCTCTCCGGTCGAGTATATGCAAAGGTTCTACCAAAAACTCTTCATCTGATTCGACCTGCCACAATCACAAATTAATTATTAATCTGACATATCTATATCTACATATAAAAATAAATTTATATCCACAAATTTAAGTATCATTTTATATATGTGTAGATGTTTAAGTTGCAACCAAACATAAAGACATAAAGGCACACTCTAAAATGTGAAACCAAAACGCATACGACATCCCTGGTCTTTGTTGTGAGGGGATAGTGTATAATATGAAAACTTAAAGTGTGGCGATGAATGTCATAATTAAAATTATGGTTGTGCTTCCGACGACACCAACAATGATTATCCATGTTCGAGATTTATTTTTGTGTCTGAAACAAAATTCGGTTATATTTATCTTGGTGTCATATAAATTTATTATTATATATCAAAAAATATGAAAAGGGATAGAAGTGATACAATAGTGTCGAAGCTTTCTACTTTCTAAGTTTTGAATTATATGGATAAATTTCAACTAATATAAAAAATTATTTTATTTTAAGTCTATATGAAAATAACTTAAAATTTATTTTTTATTTTTTCCCATCACTAAATCGGGCTTTTAGAGTTATTTATCTAAGATTTTTATTTCTAAGCTTTGAATTATAAGGATAAATTTCAACTAATATTAAATTATTTATTTTTATTGAAATATGAAAATATTTTTAAATATTATTTTTTTAGTGTCTCATTATCAACTCTGGCCTTTGGAGTTTTTGGTATTTGGAATCGATTCGCAGGTTGTCCTGCCCATGTTCAAATATCTAAAGGCATTACCTTGTTGTAGAAAAAACCCAACACCCCCCATTACTTCAAATAATGGAGACCTTTTCCATTAATTTTTGGCAAAACACCTTTTATGATTTTCATTAAGTAAATTATCCTAAAACTTTTCCCTTTTTACTTTCATCAGAATTTTGCTTCAAGATTATTTCATTGAATCCAACTTTTCACAAACTTTCCATCGATACTTGTTTCACCTCATTTGGTCAACCAGTTTGTAAATTGCACTCCTTTGAAGTTTGACTATTTTTTCACCTGAACTAAAATATGTAAATAAATGTATGATATTTCAATTTTTGCAATTAAAATAGCCATTCATAATGAATATTAACTCTCAATTAATTTTTATTAATTCTTTTATTTTTCACTAACAGTCCTACAAAATGACCCAGCTAAATTGTACGTCAAGTGAAAAGCATATCGGGATTTAGGTAATTTACTCCAATTCGCTATTTTAAAACAAAATGTCAAACCCAAAATATCAAAATTGTAAAATGGCCATAGTTCATTTTGTAGGAATTTTAATTTCACATGGGACCCACTCCACATCACTTCTTTCCTTCCAAAATCTCTATCTAACAAAATGCGATCCAAAAAAATTGTGATTTTAAAACTTGGATTTTAAATAATTTTGCAATGCAATATTGTGATTGTAATACATCGCAAATTACATATCACAAATATCAAATATTTTTTTTACGCTTGTTTTAAAAAATCGAAATCTAATTGCAATTTAGTTTTATGCAAGAGGTTAAATTTTTAACATAAAATTTATTTGATCCTCCTTATCCCTCCGTGACCTCACCCTCATGTCACTTTTCATCCACCTCACCATACCTGGTATCCCTCCATTACCTCCTCCCTTATCCCTCCATACTCTCCTCATCCTCCATGTTCTCACTCCTCCATAAGCCTTCCATGACCTCACCCTGATGTCACTTTTCATCCACCTCACCACACCTCGTATCCCTCCATTACCTCCTCCCTTATCCCTCCATACTCTCCTCATCCTCCATGTTCTCACTCCTCCATAAGCCTTCCACTAAGGTGTATGGCTTATATAATTTTAGTTTTTTATTTTATTAATAATAATTTTTAATAATAATATTATATTTATATTATAATATAGTATATAATTATTATTATTATTATAATGGATAATATATTTTCATATAAATAATTATAATATTAATAAATATAATTAATTTTTTAAATCATTTTTTAAATAATAATTTATAATTAATTAAATTTAATATTGTAGAGTAATTTAATTAGTATTAATTAATTAATAACTATAGTCTAAATTAGATTTTAACAAAAAATGATTTTTAAACCAAGTAATAGAAATTTCAAAATTCTGGCAATTTTAATACACCAACTTTGGAAGCTCATAAATGGAGTTTTACTTGGTCAAATGAGGCTTAGGACGACGCATTGGAAAGATAAAACAATGAAAAACAATTATGTAGTTTTATTTCCAAATTTGATGATTTCTTGGGTCTAAAATCCAACAGAAGATAAAGCTCCACATTTTTAACAAAACTAATTTATGAGCTTAATTTTCTGCATTTTCATTTGCCCACAACTTCTACTGAGTGCAGATTCATTCACCTATGTTCTCCTTGACCAATTAGATCATCAATGACATCAATAGAAAGCTTTTATTTATTTTCATTAATTATTTAATTAAGTTTTGATTGCATATATTTTAGTTCCAAATTTGGCATTTTGAGTTTATTTTTGCATTTTAATTTTGTTTTGATTTCTTTTTGCAGGAAAACTATTGAAAAACTGAGGAGAAGAAGAACTCAATCAATGAGAATGCTCCAAAAATAGAATAATGAAATTTTGGGCCAATGAAAATTGATGGAGTAGATTTATTCTTCAAAAACTTTCTTGTTGAGAATTCTTTTGTAAATATTATAAATAGAAAGTTGTAGAATGTATTAGGAGCTTCTCTCCTCTGCAACTCTGGAATTTTAAAAACACTACTGTAATAGGGATCTAGAGTTGTAGGTGAGAGGAGAGAAAATCTCAGATCTGGGGATTATTGAGGATTTTTCTTTGCATTTTGAATTATGTATAATGGACAGAGCTTGCACTATTGCAGCTGTTGTTGTAACAACAAAAGTTCAAATATTGTAGATCAGCATTGGAGACCAGAGCCAAAGATACGGATTCAATAAATTGGTTTTTCTAATACTATTGTTTTAAATACTAGTTTCATTTTATGATGACATGAATGTGTCTTTTTATTCATATTTATTCACTATTGTCAGTATGAGTAATTTGTCTCAATCATATGTTATTATTTATCTCTGCTCTTATAGGTTGAATTCTGATTTATTACTCAGAAATCTGTCTTTTAATATTTATTTAATAAATAATGATATGTTGTGAACTATTTACTCATATTATTGTTTAATTATTCGATTTACTAATTTAACAATCAATATCATTTTATGAACTACTTCTTAAATGTTGTTGGTTGATTATTTGAGTTAAGAGGTCTCTGAATAGAATGCGTTTAGGTATTCATAATGTTAGTTAATTGAACTATTTTTTTAGCTTGATATGCATTATAAGCCAGACATATTTAAATCTCAATCATTTAAATATATTGCTCTCGGTTGGGTTAGATCTATATCTGTCTAATCGATATAGGATTAGATTTAGTTACTTTTTCTTGCATTTTAGAATAATTTTGATTTAAATTAATTATGCATTTCTAAAAGTCCTCTTTACAAAGAGACCAACTTTAGTTGTGGCTTGGCTGAGTCCCAGATCAGCTTAAAAATCACTTTCTTGCCTGATCGGCAAAAGGGATGATCTGATGTCTCTTCTCCATTGATGGATGAAAGTCATATTTTAAGCTATTGGAGATTGAGAAAAGATAACTGGACCTAATAAAACCAGTCAAAAACACCATTCCAAATGGAAAAATAGATGCTTTAAGGTCCAGACTGGGTGGTCATCTCCAATGTTGTTGCAGCGAATTTCGAGGCATCAACATTTTTGGTGCTAAAAAGATGGCTTGAAGACTTGTTGTCCTTTAGAGTTTTCAAGTTTTATTTCACAATGGCTTCTCTTATACTTCAATTTGGAGTTGTATTTCTAGACATGCATTTTCCAATACTCCACCAGAAGTGGTAAGACTCTTGTCTAAGGTAAAATTTAATGATAAGAGGAATACTTTTGCATTTAATCATGCTTTATAATTCATTCAAATTTTTTCAAATTCTACTTTTCAATGAATTGATGAAGGTATTTTGTGCAGTATTTTGACTCTTACATTCGCAGTAAAAGCTAGAAGTTGGTGTCAATCGCTTCCAGTGGCCTCAATTCATAGTTGTGATCATTTTTTTTGCGAGGTTCCTTTGTAAATTTTATGTCTATAACTACAAACAGGCATGTGACGATTTTGAATATTTACAAAGATTTAAAATGAATCTTTGATTGATTTTACCATCAGATTTCGTTTAAATTATTTGAAATTTAAAATTGAAAAAAAACTTACAGAAGAGGAATTATTAGATTGCTTTCAACATATTTTCTCTCTTCCTCCCATTCATAATCCATGTGAAATTATTTCAAGCTTTGCTCAAACTCCTTCCAATTATATTAACATGATTGAGAATTCCAATATAAAGGTGCATACCAGTCATGATGAAGTGGCTTTGACCATCTATGATAAATTATTTAATTTAATAAACACTTCTTACAGTATTAATGATAACCATGTTAATAAACCAATATTGCAAAGCTTGGAAAATTTCGCTAATCAACTGCAAGAAGATACTAGGAACAACAATGAAGAAGATATCGCTTTGAAATCTGAAAATTATTATGCATTAAATTCAGAAAATCAGAGCATAAATCAACAAGTACAAGTAGCGATTAAAGTTTCTAATAATGCACAATCTGATGTACAAACTTTTGAACTCTTTTATGATGAGCAAATGCCAAATTCAGGGCAACAAGGCAACTTTCTTCAAGAATTAAAATTAGCCAAGTAACTAATCTTAAATCTAAAATTTGCAACGAATAAAATACACAAGAGTTCTCAAATAGATGCACTTTCAAATCCATTGTTTCTAATTCTCATTTCTATCTCTATCCTAATGTTTTTTCCGATAGCAATTTATCACCTCTTAACATTAATAATATTTCAAAAAATAGAGAGGCTTATCTAAATGAATTTCCAATTAGTTTTTATAAAGATAGAGAATTAATTATTGATCATTTTTTTGGAATTAATGAAGATGTGCTTTATATTTATTCTTGTTTTGATACATTGGATGAGATCAAAGGGAATTCTAATGAATGTCGTGAGGTCATTTATGATAGTTACTTTGACATTGAGGATGTTGATTTGTCTTCTCCTCAATTAAATCCTCATGATCAATGTAGAATCACATGTAAAAATGAAGAATACTCTAATTTAGAAATTGTTTCAAATAGTTGTCATTTTCAAACAATTAATCATACTCCTAATTTTCACATTCGAGAAACCATTCCAATCTATGATTTATATGATGATCAAGCTCTCATTCCTATTCATAATCATGATTTTCTTTCTAATTCACAAGTTGGTACCAACAATCATTCTAATTGGATTATTCTGGCCAATTCTTATGAAAAGGAAATTGTTTTAAATCAGTGTCAATTGTGTTGTAACACTAGTGTAAACTACAATTTGATTTTGTTATTGTTCCTTCACTTATTTTGTTTAAATTCATATTCTTTTTCTATTTTTAGTTTTCAATTTTTAGATACTTTGTGTTGGCATATTGAGTAGCTCAGTATTAAACACTCAATTGATGTGTTGCCTCAATGGGAAAATCAAGTTTCACATCATAATCATGAATATTAAGAGCTATTAATCTTCCAATTTCAATTAATGTTCATTTCTTATTAATTACCTCTATATTCTCAAAGGCAGTGTCAAAAAGAAAGTGTATTTTCACAATATGACCAACAATCTAATTCAACTAATAATCTTCCATTGTATCTAACATATTTCCATCCATATTTGATAGACCCTTTTAAAAAATATTTGGATAATTTTCCCACACAGAAGATTGCTAATAATTTAACACTTGCACATAACATTAACATATTCATGTAGGCCATTGTATCTAAAATTTCTTATCCACAATCTGGTCTCTTATCCTATCTTTTGAACCTCTTCCCATAATCAATAGAAATTCATCCAGATTTCTATGATCCAACAGAAATTAAACTGGAAAGGATATTTCAAGAGAATGTAATTTTAAATAAGCTTCTAACGATAACTATACATTCTAATTTCATATTTAATTTTCTTAGTTTAATTATATTTGTATTTTTTTTTTACTAATGTATGACATGTACATACATGCATGAAACAAAGTGCTTGCATGGTTACATTGGAAGTATGATTATACCTAGTCATGTTTTATTCATTAAGTTAGAAATACGAAAATATTAACTTAGATTATATTTCTTTTTTCCTGCATTTATTTCATTATTTCAGATTTTCAATAAGCAACTAATAAATCCAACTTTTTCTTAGCATCCCCTTTCATTTTTGGAAAGCAGCGTAGAACATTTTAGAAGTTCCTGAATAGCTAGATCATACATATTTGTGAACTTCTTAATTGTCTTGTTTTGCAAAGCTTCATCACATTGATCATACATGAATAAAGTCCAAGAATTTGCTACAGCTTGACAATTTTTTATTCATATGTATTTGTAAAAAGAGTTTGTTTTCACCACTCTTACCTTCCGACATAAATTTGAGGTGGATGCAATTTGAAAATTCATTATTTAGCTTTTTTAGATTAAACAAGTAGGTGATATTAAAAATATGCAAATTTAGAGAAATTTTGGGAGAACTTGAAGATTCATGAGGTAAAGTTACAATCAAAATTCTCCCACGTATGTACTTACAGGTCCATTGTCATGTATTATTAGTTTTACTTTTTCCAAGGTTATTTATTATTTCTATTTTGTTTCGTTTGCAGGTCTTCATCGACTTGATTGTGGAGACCTGACATAAGCAAGCAGCCAACCCTTTTTTAAATATGCAACATGTACAGGAAAGTATTATTTGTTATTCAAGAATTTGAGCATTTTTAATTTTTCTTTCATTCATTGAAACCCCAATTGGCCTTTAAAAACAGTATCGAAAGATTCATATCGAAGGACTCTAATAGCATAATTATCATCATTTGAAAAGATCCAATAAAAATATTCCCTTATCCAATATTTTCGATATCTATTAAAAGTGATTTTGTTAAAAGGAAAAGTTAACTTGGTCGCT
The DNA here is from genome assembly GCA_000404065.3 of Pinus taeda. Lineage (NCBI taxonomy): Eukaryota > Viridiplantae > Streptophyta > Pinopsida > Pinales > Pinaceae > Pinus > Pinus taeda. The sequence continues at coordinate 110,034 of APFE031023190.1, read as the reverse complement.
TTCTTTTGAATTGAATACCTTAAGAAGTTGTTAGAACCACAAAATGCCACATCTCATATCACATTTCACATATCAGAGGTTTTCAATTAAGCATATCTCCAATAACTCGAATCATCGATCTCCGATAGTTGACTTCACCAATATTGCTATGTCCATACAACCTCAGATCCGATACAATATTTAAATCTAGTTTTAAAAGATATCGCGTCCGCTCATACATAGAAATTTCAGTTGAGGAACATGATTAAAAGTTTAAATGTCCTAGATCCAATATGAAATTAAATGTATATAATAAAACTACCGGGTTTGTTCTTCATCGCATATCGGCATACCAATAATGTTACATCTCGTACTCAAAACTTCTGATCAACGATTTCTTATAAAATCCAAAGGCAGTCCCACAAATGAGCCACGTCATTCATCGCATTCCCACCTATCACAAGAATAATATCGACATTCCCTTTTTCTAACTACTCTGACATCCGATATGATTATTCTCTGATATCACAATCACTCCATCATAATTTCACATCACATATGCTCATATTGCAACGCTTGTATCGCATCGCAAAACTCAAATGATGCCTTGTCTTGACATCCTCCGATATGTGATAAACTCTGGTATATGCATATCTTTCATTATATTTTAACCGTTGCATAACACTCGATCATATATCCACATAGGTAAATATAATAGTTTAACGATTAAGCATGGTAAAGAAACTTGTGATGTGAAGCATCTGAGGAGGCATTGTCTTGTATGAAATAATTGAAGGTACTCTTGAACAACCACTATGGTAATGAAACAATTTATTAGAAATTTGGAACATGACTAAATAATTTACGATTTCTCTTATATTTGGGTTTTAATATATCACTTTATATTTAATATGCGAAATTCAAGACCTCTCAATCTATACTATTGTTTTACATTTTCTTGGATTTGGTCTTGATTCTAAACAATTTATGAAAATCATGGAGTCAACTTGAAACTTGTAACATTAAATTAACATTTATCACTACGATTCATTAAGAAGCATATCTTCATTCTTATTTCTCATGGATTTGGTTTATTTTCGATTGCTTGAATGCAAAACACGTTTACTGCCCGCTTTAGATTAAATTTAATAAATAATGATTTTGGGTTAATAAAATTTCTTCATGCTTTTAATTTTAATTAAAGGAAGAAGTTATCTTTTGTTGGAAGAAAATGATACCTCGCAAGTAATATTAAATGCAATTCTCCAATGGTAAGTTTCATGTGCCCACCTTCATTTATTTTCATTACTTTACTTTAGTTTTAGTTTTGTTTTTAGTTTTTGTTGACCTTAAACTCTGTCTTTTTCAAGTCTTCATGAACGTTTCACACCTCTACTAGATCAGTTTTGAAGTTCATTATCTTTTGTTTAGTTTTCTTTGAGATTCTTGAGAGAAGCAGTAATGATCCTCATCAAATAAGCTAAACTAGGGAATTTCTGAACCTTTAATTGTTCCTTTAAGCATACAATTGTCAGAAAATAGTTAAGATGATTTTTGGAGGTTTTTCTTCGAAATACGAAAGATTGCAGTAGACAGAGACTTCTCATTAGCATATTATCTATCATCACTGTTATTCACTCTTTCCATTTTAAGAGTCTCATTTCAACATTGGAAGGAACGTAGATATGCTTATTTTCTTTTATCCCTTTTGATTGAGACATTTGTATAAATAGTCTTGTTGGAGTTTATCTTTTAAAAATTTGGATTTTTTCTTTTTCATCAATTTTATTTTTGTTTGTTGATTTCTTTTCTTACTTTAGTTTAAAAAATCTTTTCCTTTTGCTTTCAGTTTTGATTTGATTATGGTGACTCTACCATGATTCATATGAAAGGTCTTTTTCCTCACCCGACAATGATTAACATACATGGGAAATCTCTCAACTCTATCTATTTCAGTGAATTTCATTTATCATTAAAGACATAATTTTATGGAACCATAAGACCATCTTGCTTTAAATAATTTTCATAGAGGAACACACGTCCTTAATAAGTGATATAGTTTATTTTTTCAAAGAAATGATTGATTTGGCTTGAACATGATGAATCCCTCCCACCCCTTCACATAAAAGCCTTTGATTGATAGTTCAAGGTAAAGAATTTGGAGTAAACATTATGAAAGTATTATGTCCATTAAACATAAATCTCTATTACCATCCCACCTCTTTCACTCAATGCATCATAAACTAAAATCTTTCAAATGTGCTTATCAAAAGGGTGATTAAAGAAGAAGCATGGGAAATACAAGTAAACTCGTCGAGGCTCTGGATGCTCACTGGAAACAGAACTAGGCTTGTATGACATAAAAGACAACTTCGCCGAAGTATTGTTTAGGTTCTCTGGCAGTGAATCGATGTCAGATACCTATCATAAAATGGATCTATGCTTTATCAAAAACTCCCACTACCTTCTTCTATTTTTATATGAGGTATTTAAAAAAAAAAATTCCCAAATTTGGATTCATGACTTTTATTCGAGTCTTCTTTGAGTACTTATCTTTATAAACTCATATTTCTTAATCTATTTATGTGGGGCCTATGGAAATATTTTCCTGTAAGACGGTTTCGTGATTTATATTTTTTTAACCTTTAAATAAATTAAAGCTCATTATCTTTAACCATAGTTAACCAGTTATTTCCAGTGTGTCGCCATTGTTGTAGGGAAAACCCAACAACCCCCCATTACTTCAAATAATGGGGACCCTTTCCATTAATTTTTGGCAAAACACCTTTTATGATTTTCATTAATTTAATTATCCTAAAATTTGTCCCTTCTACTTTCGTCAGATTTCTGTTTTAGGATTGTTTCGTTGAATCTGACTTTTCACAAGATTTCCATCGATACTTGTTTCACCTCGTTTGGTCAACCAATTTGTAAATAACACTCCTTTAAAGCTTGATAATTTTTCAACTAAACTAAAAAAAGTAAATAAATGTATGATATTTCAATTTTTGCAATTAAAATAGTCATTCATTGTGAATATTAACTCTCAGTTAATTTTTATTAATTATTTCATTTTTCACTAACAGTCTTACAAAATGACCCAGTTAAATTGTATGTCAATTGAAAAGCATTTCGAGATCTTAGTAATTTACTCCAATTTTCTATGTCAAAATAAATTGCCAAACCTAAAATATTAAAATTTCAAAATGGCCATGGTTCATTTTGTAAGACTTTTAATTTCACGTAGAACTCACTCCACGTCACCTCCTTCTTTCCAAAACCGTGATCTAAAAAAAATACTATCCAAAACAAATTTGATTTCAAATAATTTTGTGATGCGATATTGTGATTGCGATACATCACAAATTGCATATTACACAAATGAAATATTTTTTTTTTGCACTTATTAAAAAAAACGAACTCCAATTGAAATTTAGTTTTATATGAAAGGTTAAATTTTTAACATAAAGTTTATTTAATTTTCTTTACCCCTTCATGACCTCACCCTTGTGATTTTATATGAAAGGTTAAATTTTTAACATAAAGTTTATTTAATTTTCTTTACCCCTTCGTGACCTCACCCTAGTGACACTTTTCCTCCGCCTCACCACTACCCTTATCCCTCCATACTCTCCCGATCCTTCATGTTCATACTCCTCCATAAGCCTCCCACTTCCAAACGTATAATATGTTTGGTTTATATAATGAGTTTTTGATCTTATTAATATAATTTTGAAATACATTATTATATTATGATTTTAATATAATATAATTATAGTCTAATTAATTTTAAATAATTTTTTGTATTAGTTAAATATAATAATGTAGAGGTAATTACTTAGTATTAATTAATTAATAACTCTAGCTTAATTTAAAATTAAATTTTAACTAAAAAAAATTAATTTTTAGTCTAAGCAATAGAAATTCCAGAATTTTGGCAATTTTAATACACCAAATTTGGACGCTCATAAATAGAGTTTTATTAGGCCAAATGAGGCCTATGATGGCTTATTGGAAAGATAAAAATATGGATAATATTTCTGAGATAGTTTCATTTCCATATTTGATCATTTATTGGGTTTAAAAATCCAGAATAAGATCAAGCTCTGAATATTTAACAAAACTAATTTCTGAGTTTCATTTTCTGCATTTTCATTTGCCCAAAACTTCTTCCGAGTGGAGATCCATTCACCTATGTTCTCCTAGACCAATTACATCATCACATACATTAATAGAAATCTCTGATTCCTTTTCAATAATTATTTAATTAAGTTTTGATTGTATATGTTTTAATTCCAAATTTGGCATTTTGATTTTATTTTTGCATTTTAATTTTGTTTTTATTTGTTTTTGCAGGAAAACAGTTAAAGAAATTAAGAGAAGAAAATCTCAAACAATGAGAATGTTCCAAAAATAAAAGAATGAAGTTTTGGACCAATGAAAATTGGTGGAGTAGATTTATTCTTCAACAAACTTTCTTGTTCAAAATTGTTTTGTAAATATTATAAATAACAAGTTGTAGAATGTATTTGGGGTTTCTCTCCTCTGAAATTTTGGAATTCTAAAAACAATACTATAATAGGGATTTAAAGTTGTAGGTGAGAGGAGAGAAAATCTCAAATTTGGGGATTAATGAGGATTCTGCATTCTGAATTATGTATGATAGACAAAGATTGCACTACTACAACTCTTCTTGTAACAATAGAAGCTCAAAGATTGTAGAGGATTGTTTGAAACCTGATCTGAAAATGGGGCACTAAAGGCTTCTTGTCAATCTTACAAGAACCTCACCCACTCCCAAAGCTTATATATTCCCAAGACCACTATGATTAACCAATGCGGAACTAATAATGTGCTTGACAATAAGGTGTATGTTTATGTTTATTTTAATTGGTTATATGCTTTAAAATATGTTGTTTGTGCTAATATGTAAATACATGTAACAGTGTAATAGTGCAACAAATAACAAGCACATGGACATCAATATTAATTTGGAGTTCACCCAAAACTCTTGGATTACATTTTCTTGAGCTCTAGTCAACTCGACTAGGCTTTCTGGGATTATGGTATCAGTTCTTTTATAAGCTCCACACTTAACTCCATTGTTTTACACAGAAAAAGTGGGCTTAGAACGCCATCTCATCCCTAGCTTTGAGGCTCTCGCTCTCGGCTCTGGCTCCAACTCTGGAACTTGGCTCTGGCTCTGGCTCTTGGCTCTAGCTCTAGCTCTCATCTCTCGGCCTCTACTTGCATTAATGGTTTGCTAGACCTCCAGCGACCTTTACCAACCTTCTAGTGACCTGTGGCAACTTTGTTGCCTGCTAATCGTTCTCTCTGGCTTTTCTCTCTTTTAGCTAACAGCTCTCCTTCAGCAACCTCCTCACTCTCGCCAACTAGGCTTTCTACTCCTTTGAGGCATTTTTCCCAACTATGTGGCTTCCTCAGCTATTTCTCTGTGTGTACCCATCCCTCTGCAGCTTTGCGGCTTCTCTGCTCCTTATCTGTTCAAATCCCCTCTGAGCGTTAAGTAATCATTGTCAAACACCTTCAGGCATGGTGGCCACTTGCTTTTAAATGGAAAGGACCACTTGCGTGGTTAAAGCCCCGGGAACATGTTTCCATGTTTACACAGACAAATACACTAAAAATATGCAAAAGCTCTTTCTATCGGACTTCAAAAATCATCGAATCTGCCCTATAATCCTTTTAGATCCACCTTCGATCGCTATCGCAAGCCCACCGTTGATCTAGGTGATCTCTGATCTAGCAGTTGATATTCATTTCAGGCGGCTTATGCGCATGGAGATTAACTGCCCGAAAAAATAGTTTTCTCTCTCCAGCACCAAGCCACATGTCAGCCAGTGTATGGGATCGATAACACTTACCGCCTGAGGCCCGCCCGAAATCCCACTCATTACAAAACTTAAATAATATAAAGTTGCATGTATAAACCTTTTGGGTCCGTTTTATCGCTCCGGGTGTATTTCCTTTGTATTTTGTTTCATTTAACGAAAATGCGAAATACATATAAAAAAAAAAAAAAAAAAAAAAAAATCCTTTTTACCGGAACTTAAAATATATATATTCGCATCCATAAACCCTTTCGAGTCCAGCTTAAGTCACATATTGCATCGCATAGTGTATGGCCAAAACCCCAAATACAAAGGAATATATAGAAAATTTGAAAATACGGATCTCAAAATTTATGCAATCGGGTCCATAATCCCTACCGGGTCTGGGTCCTGGTTGCTAATCGCAATCGCAACGGCCCAAGGGTCTATCCTTTGGGTATGCCGATCCGCTGACACCGATATTGGTGATCGCATGTTGCGTTGGCTTGGGGGTCATTTCCTTTTGGGTGTGCCGATATACCGATCCACTGATCGCAATCGCTCCATCGCATAGTTCGAGGTCCCAATATTGCATGCGAGCCTATCTCCGATGCGATAAGTCGAAGATCACAGTCGGAGATCCCTTCTGCCTCCGCTTTAAGTCCTTTCCTTTGGCTATTTGCGATGTGATTTCCTTTTTAATTCCTTTTATGCTATTTTTAGGGGAAATGCCTCCTTTTTCAAAGGACAAAGGCAATCTTCTTTCTACGATAACTTCTGCATCCGAAGTCCATTTTAGCCCATTCAAATTGCAATAGATTCAAGATGAAAATATCTACACAATGGGACTATTTCCAAGAGCATCTTTGGACCTTTGTTTTCCTATGTGAGGAACACTTTAGACTTAGAAGTCTATCCAAATTCCATTTTGGATCACGCCTTCCCACTAAAGAACTTCTGGTCTACAAAAGACTGATATATTGATTTGACAATAAATGAGAGTAATAGCACCATCTTCTTTCAACCTTCATACACTTGCCTTGCATAATGCCTCTGACCACTTTCGTTCCTGGATGAGTTGGTCCTCCTGTGAAGAATTGTCTTCCTTCTTGACCTTCCTGCAGAACTCCTACTGAGATGGTCATAGAAGTTAGTTTGAACTTCTCTGCCTTGATCATTGATCCAAGGTGGCTCAAACAAATGTTAAGTACATATGCTTCACAAAAACTTTCATTTGTTCCTGTTTGAAAAGCTGTCAACAACAACTGTTAACAACAACAAAAATACAAATAACAACTAGATGGCCTAAACTCCTACTTCAACAAAAGAAATAGTTTTCAAATCTTGTGAACACCTCCATGTCTTACATCTGCATACAAATTATGGACTAGATAACAAGCCCACAAAACATGCCTTTAAAAACAAATGACCCTTCAAGTCAAGCATGTAGAAAAATACCATTAAGACTCCTTTTTTTTTAAAGATGAAACACTTCATCATTATCTCCATCTTGGAGATAAAATCAACTTTTCTCAGGTCAATATTACATGCATGTTTAAAGCAATCATCCCTTCAAGTTAATTACACATACATGTTCAAATACAAGAAAAATATCAACATCCCTGTGTTCATGCATCTCATGCTCATGCATGCATTTCATCCTTCAACTTTCACTTAAGCACACTGTACTTTTGAAGTTGAAATGAAATATAATGTTGCAGCAACAAAGTGAGCCTCTTTCTACAAGTTATGCTTTACACCATTGCATTCCCCAAGAATACAATATTCACAATCTTGTGGTAGAAGACCTGAAATGAAACTCCTTTTTGAAGCTATTTCAATGTCCTTCATGGCAACTTTGGAACTCTCTCCATAAGACTGCCCATAGACAAGACCCAAATACTTAGGCCTTTCCTCAACTATGATTGGCTTAACAATACCTTATGCATGTCTGCCCAAGCCTTTTCCTTCATAGCCCATCTTGACATTAGCTTGGAACCTATGCCTTTGGTATGTTTTTCAAAAGAACCAATATAAACATTCTTAGAAGAATTTGAAGACAAACTAGAATGATTTACCTCTTCTTCAAGCTGATACTTGACCAAGGCTTCTTTGGCAACAAAGAGCTGTGACTCCAACTCATGCATCCTTTTCAGGTTCATATTTACAATATGAAGGTGCCTCTCCATTTCCTGCTATTTGTTAGAAAGCAACCGCCTATCTTCCTCCACAATATTCAACTGCTCTCTAAGTATGATGTTCTTCCTTTCATCCTCATACATTTCTCTTACCATATCCGTCATGATGGCCAAGTCTTGCTTCATGTCTTCATCAAAGAATTTTGTGAAGAAAGAAGAATTTGAGGACTCACTTGTAGAAGTAGTCATTATGCCAATGAACAAAATAACTTCAAACAAGACTAATAAAAGGCTTATTCAACAACCTTTTGCAACAAACCTCTTGTGCTTCCAAGATTGCCTTGAGGTCCTTTGGGATAGAAGAATGCCTTCAGCCCTTCTTCCTTCTTGTCATTCCTGAGCCGAGCTATCAATAGCTTTCCCTTCACTTCTGCAAACTCAAACAATAGTTAGTCTATAAATAAGCATACAATCACTCAGATAGTCAATCCTTGACTCCCCCAAACACCTTTTAGACAAGCATTTTTTGCTCTGTCAATCAAGCATTCTGAGTTGATACCACTTACTCTGGTATAATCAGCTTTGATATCACCTTCTTGAAGGTGGGGTTAACCAATATTAGGCTCTAATACCACCTGTATGAAAATGGGGCACTAAAGGCTTCTTTTAAATCTTACAAGAACCTCTCCCACTCCCGAAGCTTATATATTCCCAAGACCACTATGATTAACCAATACAGAACTAATAATGTGGTTGACAATAAGGTGTATGCTTATGTTTATTTTAACTGATTATATGCTTTAAAATCTATTGTTTGTGTTGATATGTAAATACATGTAACAATGCAACAGTGCAGCAAATAACAAGCATATGGATAGCAATATTAATTTGGAGTTCACCCAAAACTCTTGGGCTACGTCTCCTTGAACTCTAGTCAACTCGAATAGGCTCTCTGGGATTATAGCATTAGTTCTTTTATAAGCTCCACACTTAACTCCACTGTTTTACACAGAAACAGTGAGCTTAGAACACCATCTCATTCCTGGCTCTGAGGCTCTTGGCTCTATCTCTGGCTCTAGCTCTTGGCTCTGGCTCTGGCTCTTGGTTCTCACTCTAGCTCTTGGCTTTGGCGCTAGCTCTTTGCTATCGGCCTCTGCATGCATAAATGGTTCCCTTGACCTCCCAGTGACCTTTAGCAACCTTCCAACGACCTGTTGCAGCGTTGCTGCCTGTAAATCGTGCTCTCTGGCTTTTCGCTCTTTTAGCTAACAGCTCTCCTTCAGTGACCTCCCCGCTCTTGCCAACTGGGCTTTTTGCTCCTTTGAGGCATTTTTACCAGCTCTGTGGCTTCCCTAGCCGTTTCTCTGCGTGTACTCATCCCTCTATGGCTCTGCGGCTTCTCTGTTCCTTGTGCGTTCCTATCCCCTCTGAGTGTTAAATAATCATTGTCAAAAGCCTTCAGGCATGGTGGCCACTTGTTTTTAAATGGAAAGGACCACTGGTGCGGTTAAAATCCCCGGGAATACGTTTCCCTGTTTACACAAAGAAATACACTAAAAACACGCAAAAACTATTTCTATCGGACTTCAAAAATCATCTCATCTGCCCTATAATCCTTTCGGATCTGCCTTTGGTCGCTATCACAAGCCCACCATTGATCTAGGTGATCTCTGATCCAATGGTTGATATTCATTTCAGGTGGCTTATGCGCACGAAGATTACCCGCCTGAAAAGGCGTTTTCTCTCTTCGGCGCCAAGCCACGTGTTGACCAGTGTATGGGATCGGGCAAAGCCCATCTAATACCACTTACCCTCTGAGGCCCACCCAAAATCCCGCTCATTACGGAACTTAAATAATATAAAGCTGCATGTATAAACCTTTCGGGTTTTTTTTTTATCACTCCAGACATATTTCCTTTGTATTTCGTTCATTTAAAGAAAATGTGAAAATCATAAAAAAACCCTGTTTACTGGAACTCAAAATATATATATTCGCATCCATAAATCCTTTCAGGTCCAGCTTAAGTCACATATCGCATCGCATAGCATAATGGCCAAAACCCCAAATACAAAGGAATATATAGAAAATCTGAAAATATGGATCTCAAAATTTATGCAATCGGGGCCATAATCCCTGTCGGGTCCGGGTCCTGATCGCTAATCGCAATCGCAATGGCCAGGGGGTCTGCCCTTTGGGTATGCCAATCCATTGACGCTGATATCAACAATCGCATGTCGCATTGGCCTGGGGGTCCTTCCCTTTTGGGTGTGACGATACGCTGATCCGCCAATCGTAATCGCTCCATCGCATAGCTCGAGGTCCCAATATCACATACGGGCCTATCTTCGATGCAATAGGTTGGAGGTTGCAGTCGGGGATCCCTTCCACCTCTGCTTTAAGTCCTTCCCTTTGGCTATTCGCCATGTGATTTCCTTTATAAGGCCTTTTATGCCATTTTTAGGGGAAATACCTCATTTTCCAAAGGACAAAGGCAATCTTCTTTCTGCGATAACTTCTGCATCCGAAGTCCATTTTAGCCCATTCAAATTGCAATAGATTCAGGATGAAAAGATCTACGCAAAGGGACTATTTCCAGGAGCATCTTTGGACTTATATTTTCCTCTTTGAAGAACACTTTAGACTTAGAAATCTATCCAAAATCCAGAGCCAAAGATACAGATTCAATAAATTGATATTTCTAATACTAATGTTTTAAATATTAGTCTCATTTTATAATGGTAGGAAAGTGTCATTTTTTTCATATTTGTGCACTATTGTCAGTATGAGTAATTTGTCTTAATATTGATTTAACAAATAATGATATGTTGTGAACTCTTTCCTCATATTTTTGTTTAATTATTCGAATTATTGATTTAACAATCAATATCATTTTGTGAACTACTTCCTAAATGTTGTTGGTTGATTATTTCAGTTAAGAGACCTCTGAATAGAATGAGTTTTGGTATTCATAATGTCAGTTAATTGAACTACTTCGTTACCTTCATATTCATTATAAGTCAAACATATTTAAATCTCAATCATTTTTATATCTTGCTCTCAATTGGGTTAGATCTATATCCGCCTAATTGAGATATGATTATTATCTAGTTCCTTTTGCTTGAATTTCAAAATAATTTTGCATTTAAATTAATTCTACATTCCTAAAATTCCTCTTCACAAAGAGGCAATCAGTTGTGGGTTGGTTGAGCCCTAGATGAGCTTGAGGATTACTTTCTTTCCTTCTCAGCGAGAGGGTTGATCTGATGTTTCTTCTCTATTGATGGATGAAAGTCATGTTTTAAGCCATTGGAGATTGAGAAAAGATAACTGGACCTAGTTAAACCAGTCAGAACCACCATTCCAAATGGAAAAGGAGTTTCTTTAAGGTTCGGATAGGATGGTCATTCCCAATTCTATTCCAATGAATTTTGAGGCATCAACACACCCATACGACCGTAGTGTAGGAGGATACAAGAAATATGAAAGTAAATCCAATCACCAACTTCGACCTCTGGAGTTTGTGTTTGGAATCGATTTTCAGATAGTCCCATCTGTGTTCAAATGTTTGGAAGTGTCACCCATAAACCCGTAGTGTAGGAGGATACAAGCAATATGAAAGAAAGTCCCATCAGCAACTCTGACCTCTGGAGTTTTGGTATTTGGAATCAATTTGCAAGTAGTCCCACCCGTGTTGAAATCTCTAAAGGTGTCATCCATACCCCTGTAGTGTAGGAGGATACAAGAAATATGAAAGCAAATCCACTCACCAACTCCAGCCTCTAGAGTTTTGGTGTTTGGAATCAACTTGCAAGTAGTCCCACATGTGCTCAAATATCTGGAGGCATCACCCATACACTCGTAGTGTAGGAGGATACAAGTAATATGAAAGCAAGTCCCATCACCAACTCTATTCTCTAGAGTTTCGGTATTTGGAATTGATTTGAAAGTAGTCTCACCCATGTTCAAATCTCTGGAAGCGTCACCCATACGCTCGCAGTGTAAGAGGATACAAACAATATGAAAAAAAGTTGTTTGTATTTTTCTGAGAATTCGATTACAATTTGCAGATTCTAGTTGTTAGTAGAGAATTTGTAAATAAATGGTTAATTAATTTAAAATTAACACATAATTGATTTTCTTAAGTAGTCTATAATATCATGAAAGGTATTTTTTTATAAGATTATACTAAAAATATCTCAAATTAAAATAAATTTAATATTAATTATTTTTTTTAATATTAAAAGAATTCCAACAAAAAAATAAAACTATATTAGTTTTTTTTATCGCAATGCAATATATATATTTAAATATAAAATAAAAATCTGCGTAATATTAAATTATTTATTTTATTATATAAGAAAAGAAAAAAACAGATGAATTTAAAGCAATTAGCATACACGATCTAGCCAAAACTTGTGTGATTGGATTCCCACTAAAACGACAAATTTGTTTTAATAATTAAACAACTATCTTTTATAAGTTTCGGTTTTTAAACATATTTGCTAATTAATTTTCTACAAAATCTAGTAAAAGTATTTTGAAATTATAGATTTGATTTTAAAATTTTGTGTTTGGAAAGTTTTTTAAAACCTTTAAATTATTTATATAATTGAAACCGATTTAAAATAATGGAAAAAAATTCAATAATCACAATTACATTTAAAAAAATGTTATTGTCAATTTTATATTTTTTTGGTAAGTTTTACAAGACTACATCTTCATCATGTTTAATATGGATTGGGGTAGGGAATTGAATCAATGACTTCACATCAAAAAGCATCTTAATAGAGCGCCCAATCACCATCTATCCAAAACCCCATAGAATATTGTCAACTTTATGTAAAAATGAATACATAAAGAATTAAACAACACCCTTTCTGAATTAGCCTACAATTTATTAAACAACATCATTTCTTAATTATACTACAAAGTATTATACTACACCCTTTTTGAATTATTACATTTTGAACGTTGACTAGAAGTTATGAAGTGGAACAAAGACTCGATGCAGGGTTGGAATTTGGATTCCTCTTTACCCATCAGAATTTTTTTTTACGTTTTAGATATTTATAATCCCAGTCAAGAAGCAATATGTTTAAAAATTTTCCCTTCAAGAATAATTTTTTAATAATAAATAAACCCTTCACAAATTAAATTTTGAATAAAAAAAATTATCTACAATAATACAATTAGATGAAAATTTCACATATTTATATAAAAAACCAGAAATGTCCATAACACATAAATGACTTATTGAACCCTAAATATTATTATTCCTTTATAATAATAATGATAATATATTTTATCTTCTAAAATATATTTTTATATCAAAATTTCTGAATAAACGAACTCACAATCAAATTAAGATTAAAATTAATTGTTAAAGATTAAAAGTACATGATTGTAAGTCTTGTTCAAAAAATTATACATAGTTCTTAGTAACAAAAACCATTCAATAGGGCCTACTTTGGCAATCTTGATCTTTTTTAAACGTAAAACAAATCAGAAAAATGACAGATTAATTTAAAATTTAAAATTTCTTTGAGGCAGAGTAGAACAAAATGATAGTGGGTAATTTTACACTAAAAGACGCCATAAAACAAAGTAAATGCAATCTTTATATTATATAATCCGTGAAAAATAACTACATACTCTACACACACACACACAAAATTGAGTTGACTACCTAAGTTTTCTATGACAAATTCATCAGCCTATGAGTTGTGTTCCACTCACCATTTTGTAAAGTTTGCAAAATGGGCCAATATTATGGAATTCTTTGGAACTCTTCTGAAACAATATTATGGAATTCTTTAGAACTCTTCTGAAACATTGGAGTGGCATGGTTTCTTCAATTAAATTTTGTTTTGGAACTTTATTACACAATAATATTTTCAAAATAGAAACTGTAAAATTGATTAAAACTCACTCGCATTACCGCTCTACATAATTTTAACAGAATTTTCTTTTTGAATTATTTTGTATAGTAACATTTTCAAAATACAAAATGTAAAAATGATTAAAACCCACTCGAGTTAGTGCTCTATCTAATTTTAACAGATAAAAGATGTTAAAAAGAATATACACAAAGCAAAATAAGCACATTTTTTAATGGTTTAATGGCCTTCATCCAACCACGAAGGTATTAAGGCCATGCTGAGATGGAGGAGACTACCTCCAAGGTTGCGCAACCAAACAAGTAAGTCCACATGGAGTGTAATGATTTTAGCATAACATAAATTGATGGAGGAGACCTTGATTTTACAAGGCACGAAAAGTTTGGTATACATGTGTGATTCTTCAAATCCATGTCTCATCCATGATCCGGTGCTTTCCTTGTGGAGTCAATATAAGTTGTCCCCTACGCATTTTTTTAAGAATATTAAACAATTGGGGACATTCAAGCATGATTTGGAAATAAATCAGTAAATTTCACTGACAGTACTCCATTGATACACTAGTTGAAGATCATAAATTCTCCAATGTAATATGTCAAATGAAATTCCATCATACATTTTAGTAGACGAGAGAGGTGAAAGGACATGCAATATTGATGTCCACCTACTCACAGTCTTATTCCATAATTGGTGAATAAATGGATGGATGTGACACAATGAAAATCCAAATAAAATACAACTTGATATACGTTATTAAGAATGTTTTCGGAAAATAATAATCCATTAAAAATAAGTTTTGTAAATTTCTTAACATATTAGGGAAGACAATTATGCCAAATTTGTAAACATCAAATACGACCAATACAACCAAAATGCCCTGTAACAAGCATTTTTCCCATCAAATTCCAACCTTGACTAGGTGAATGCTATGTGTTCACGTAAGCTTTGCTTGAGCCACATGGTATCAGTTGGTCAAATTTTGAAAGTTCACTTTTATGAGTCTTTTTTAGGTGCGGCCGCCTCACTGTCATCCCACGGGAAGAGTCACAACTTAAAACTTGATAAGAGAAATGGAATTTTATAGCTTGCCTGTCAGCAATATCATTGAAAATGTTAAAGGTGAATAATACTGTGATCAAAACATTTTGACAAATTGTGCACCTGGTTAAAAATTTATCACAATTGTTACTCGTAAATTCTTTGTTGAAAATGTCAATGCAATGATCAAAACATTTTATTTCATTTTCAAATTTCAATACCACTGAGAATCCAATGTATATCTTTATTTTTGTTTTAAAGATTCACTCTATCATATACATGAACTTTAGGTTCTTGCATACCATCACCCCTAACACATTTTAGCTCAAACAATGACATCATCAATGTGGAGGTTGTAAGCTAGAACAACCTTTCATCTCTCGCTTTAAAAATTCACCCAAAGGAAAAGAAGTTAAAGGCGATAGTTTTAAAATAAAAAAAAAAAAAAAAAAAAAAAAAAAAAGAATATTTTCACAATAATTATATCAAATATTTAAAGGGATAAAGAGTTGAATATTAAAAAAAAAAAAAATCAAAATATATTTTTTCATAAATATGAAAAAGTGGTCTAATATGTTTTTATGTTGTTCTCTATTTTTTTTGGAATTCCAACTAACACATTCAAGTATGATAGTTTTTATTAATTCATTTCCTTCACTTTTGGATATACAGTAAAATGTGTGTGATATTATCACAATACAGTTTGTAATCTTATTTTCAAGTTTTAAATTGATGCGGGTTAATATTTTACAATATTATTTTTATATCAAATCAATGAAACTAAAAATATTAAAAACATAGTAACATAGTCCTTTCCTTTTTTTTGTAGGGTTCATGCTTTGTCATTAATTGAAAATGCTATGTTTTCCCAGTCGTTTTTGCAAGCTACATCTCTGCACTACTTACAATGAAATTTTTTCCACTTCTCTATAGCGAGATGTTATAGAATTCTCTTGAACGACTAAAGTGTAAGATCCCAATCCTTAGAAATTATAAATGATCTAGCACAATTTAGTGTTCTAGTTAAAAATGCTTGCAATCAAAAGACTGAACACAATGGGATCTGGAAATGCAACGTTTATTTATATTATTAACTGACGAAAATAGTAAGTTCCCATAGAATAATATCAGAGACCCTGCAATGGCATGCACAACTGTTCATCAAAAGAGGAAACAAAAAACTAAAGCAGAATCATGGACCCTATATGGATCCACCAAATAAATCAAACACACGGGGTTTTCATCCCAGGGATCAAACTAGAACTAGCCATGCCAAGTTCTCAAGAAAAACAAAATAACATAGATAAACTCCAGATGATCCAAAGGCCTAGTTTATATCCCCTTTAATAGGCTTGATGGACTCTCTAGAAATCTTATTTTATTTTTTTCCATTGAAAAACAAAGAAAAATACCATGGGAAGATCCCATGGGAAAATACCATGGGTAAATTCCATCCATTTTGACCATATCAAGAAAAGGGAATATCACAAATCCTCCCGCCCAAAGATTGCTTGCCCTCAAGCAATTCACTTCTATCGACAACAAAATTCTATGTATACTGATACAAGGATCCCATAAAAACCAGTGCGTTATTCCATGCCTCCATGCTAAATGATCTTGAATTGATCCTTCAATACCTGGATCCCAAACAATCCTCGACCAATCCTTCCCTTAATAGATCCACCTAGATCCCAATGCCACCTAAGTCCTAGGACTTGTCGATTATGATACCGCCTCATTCCTCCATCACTCCATGTGCCTAAGGGCCCATGCTATGATATGCCCTTGGCTAAGAGTGTCCTCCTCATAATCATCCCATCAATAGAGTACCAACTCATAATCTCTAGACAATCCATGCTTTGGGAAGGATGAATACCTGCACATGAAACAAATATACTATGTTTATGTTGCTTGATGCTCAAATCATGCTACTCCACTCGATCACCCAACATGATCCATCTGGAGAGATCTCCACTGCTCTTCATAATGTATAAAGGTGGGTTGGTAGTTCTACAAGCCTTATCTATGTACTCCTGTAGAGGGCTGCATTGGAACTCCCAATTGTACTCCTCTTGTTGCCTTGTCAGGGACTTGAGTCATTCCTCAACACTAGAGAACTTGGTTGTTGATTCAACACATACCCCAATGAGCTCCTCAATTTTTGTATTCTCCTATGAGATAGTGTCTCAGACTGTCCAAACTCTTTGCTTTAACATCATAAGGTTTGTCTTGAAATGCATGATCTCTTCTCGAAAGTCCTCTATTGGCAATTCTAGTGCCACGTTGAATGTCTTTGTATATGTTTGGACTGAATGCTCAACTATCACAATTACAACTTGAACCTTTGGCTGAATCTCTACGAATGGATCATCCTGCATACTATATTTTTCATGTCTCCCCTCATGATCATGTTCATCATCCCGATTTACTACTACTAACTCCTCACTTAAGTCGCATTGTATGTCTTCTTGCTGGCCTTCTCCATCTGTGGGGACAATCTATAGTTCATCTTCTATGGTTGTCAAACATGGATGCACTTGTGGACTTTTCTCTACACTTGATTGCTCATACTCTTCATGGATTTCCCCCTGGACATCTATGGACTCAATTCTACAAGATTCTACCACATCATTAAGAATAATATCCTCTTCCTTTTCTGATGTACTTTGTGAAGTTGGTTGATTATCATCAACTTGTCTTGCAAGTCTCTTTGAAAAACATTGTGTCATTACTCACCATCCTAAAAATTAATATACCCAACCTCTTACCTTAAGATGCACCTTAAATGTTGACCACTAATTTATGCAACCTCTAGAGAATTATAGAGTGTTGCAGAATAATAAAATTTGTCCTCTTTAATGGATGGAATAAATATTCCCTTTGAATTAGATAATAAATAACTTGGCCTCATTTATATCAGTGAATTCAAATCTAAAACCTTGGTCACTGTTGGTGGCAATTATGTAGAGGAATTCAACCCTCAAACCCTACACCGTTGTTGGGAAATTATGCAGGTATTCAACCTTAAAAATATCATAATTTTATTAGGCATTTCATCCCTCTTCTGCTAAAATAATTTCATCCCTTAACTTCTCCAACTCTTATCATAAAAATATTCATCTTGCAAAGAAAGAATAAACTCGGCCTCAACTGAGTGGATCTCCTGGAGCATAAATCGATCCCTGTTAAATTCAAATTATGCCCTGGCAAATTGATCTTAAGGAATAACGACTCATTTAAATATGCTATTCCACCCTCTTGTGTTGACAACTTGTTTAATGAAATTTGGTTTGCAAAGAAGAGAATTCAACCTTCCTCAAAATGATGCAAACTAAACCTCTACGATCAATCTTCAATTCTAGTATTTTCAGCCTCACAAACTAGATGATATTTGACCCTCTTAAGTGATGAAGTTTGGATTTTGAGATTTAATATGACCTTTCAAATAAATAAGCCTTGGCCTCCTTCAAATAACTTCACAACCCCAAATTCCTAGATCTTTTAGCAATGACCTATGACTCCATGTCCTTTATGACTAACTCTGCGTTGGGTGGATGACCACGGCTAGCACAATGGTCTCTTATCCCACCCATATTAGTGCATTGGTTGTATGGCACCACTACTTGGAAATCTTATACCACGCCTTACATTCAAAATCCTTTCTGCTGCGTAATGAGATAACCCCTATGAGTTATGGATCTAATTTGACCCCTGTGGATTTGGAACTGGCCTCTTGGCCTCCTAATGTGATAGTGACCTGTGCTCCTTGAGGTTCTGATCTAGGTCAGCTTCCAAAAATTCGCACCCTAATTTAAAGAAAAATTATAGCATTGTGGCTTCTTGGCCAACATGGCAGCTTCTATTTCTTCTCGATCTAGAGAATTTGATATATCTGCAGCTCGATCTTTGAATTTAAACACCTTACAATTTTTCCCAAACCTCCAGGAATGACCTCAGGTTGGACCTCGGTGAAATATAAAATTTCTATGTGACGGATATATGCGGCCCTTCAACAACTTACATGGCCTCAATCAATTTGATGTGTTGACTCTTGTTGTATGACCCCTTTGCATGAGGAGTATGGCTTCATGAACAATGTGTTCGACTGTGATCCACACACTAGTCCTATGTGAGAGTCACCTAGTCCTAACGACCTATAAAAAGAGAATAACTTTTACCTTTTATTATTAATGCTCACGACATCATATGCTTAAACCTAAGCAATCCATGCATCTGCAGTTCATGAGCCTTCATGAGCCTAGGGGCAAAGCTTCTGATGCGACCAACCCTACTACAATACACATGCCCAACACTTGAAACTTAATGGATAGGTCAACAATATGACCGGGCGGTGATAAATTTGGCCTTGCAACCCTCCACCACATGTGCGTCCTTCAATACTTGTGCGATGCTCCACGGCCTTGCAAATACAACATGATAAGGTTCTTAGGTCTTCAATCCTTTCACGCTAGCCCCCACAGCTCGAAACTTTTGTTTTTTGACTTCACAACCCTTTAATGCCTACTCGTCCCTCTAGTAACTGCATGATTATGTTGGTTGAGCTTAGAAAAATGTGTTTGTATACTTTGAAAAATGGGTGGTGATTTCTAATCAATCACATGCTCAAATCCACTCTCGAGGGTTCCTGATAAACATGCGACTTTGAATCTTTGTCTTGGGTTGTGGATCACACTTGAGCCCAAACAAAATTTTTGAAATGGTGGCACCAGGGATCTACTATTTCAGAATTTGCGATTTGTGGTGGTAGTGGTTATGCCTTCCTTGGACCTAATCAAGCTATTTGGCACCTGCAAATAAGTTAGATAACTAAAACCCTTGATACCAGATAAATTATTTTTATATTATTTTTATTTAAATAAGAAATCACTTTTTGGATATAGATTGGGTCTGCTAAACAAAAATAAAAAATGAGGCCAACTAGGGTGATATCAAATATCACTGAAGATGGAAATGTCTACTAGGGTGAGAAGAGATCCCACTGAAGATATGTGCATAAAACCTTCAGGTTGGCAGGATGCACAACTTTGATACCAGTGTAAAATCCCAAAACTTAAAACTTTTATCAGATCTAGCACAATTTAGTGTTCTAGTTAAAAATGCTTGCAGTCAAAACACTTAATACAAAGGGATCTGGAAATGCAACCTTTAGTTATATTATTCAATGGAGAAAATAGTACATTCCCATACAATAATATCAGAACCCCTGCAATGGGATTCATGATTGTTCATCAAAAGAGGAAACAAAAAATTGAAGGACAATTGTGGACCCTATATGGATCCACCAGACAAATCAAACCCACGAGGTTTTCTTCCCTGGAATCAAATTGGAATTCGCCACACAAAGTTCTCAAGAAAAGCACAATAAGGTAGAGAAACTCTAGGTGATCCAAATTCCCAGCTTCCATCTCCTTTTATAGGCTTTATGGACTATCTAGAAATCTTATTTTATTATTTTCCCTCGAAAAAGGAAGGCAAATTCCATGGGAATATCCCACGGGAAAATACCATGGGTAAATTCTGTCCATTTAGACCATATCAAGAAAATGGAATATTACATAAATATATAGAAAAACAAGTGGAGGAAAGGCAAAGAATTAACAATATTATGTATGAAGCAAGTGCATACCCAAAAATTTAAGTGGCACAAAAATACTTTATTAATTTCGTGTGAAGGTGTAGAGGAAGCTTTCATTGTTCGATAAATATTTCGTTGTGTGAAGTGCAGAGGAAGCAAAATGAAAACTCCATTTGCATTTTTGCACTTCGTGTAATGACATATATCCCAAAGCAAGCAAATGCTACAAGAAGCTTATGTTGCCAAAATAAGTGAAAGATGGCAGTACATCACAGTAGCCATGTTAGACTTCATTATTTGTTTTTTTCCTGAATTCATAGTGTATTGTTTAGAGATGGTGCGGCCTAAAAGAATCCTTAAGATGACAATATTTATGGCATTTAACTGAAGAATTAACGTGGTTGTTTATGTGATTAACACAATTGCAGTGGCCAAACACAAACATGTTATCCATATCATTTATACACGTCAACAACTAAAAGAGTTCACCATATATCAATAAAATCGAAGTCTACCCAAAAAAATAAAGGTTTTGTTTTTCATAGTGAAACATTAATGTTAATCATTGCAATTATACATTCAATAAGTATTATATCATGAAATATTTGTAAATTTATGTTAATTGTAAATTTGGATATTTAATATAGTTGAAATTTGATTAATTGAATAAAAAGTTACATTTTGCTTCTCTCTAGATTTGAACAATTTTGAATTCATTGTCAACCATAAATATAGTTGGATGCTATAGCAATCATGTGCATAGTTGTTGATATAATGTGTGGAGTACAGTGGAAGAAAGCTTCCTCCACACTCCACACAATGTATTAATGTTACGAGGATTAGCAATAAAACTTATATTTGGTGTAGGCATTTTTTTCTTTTAAGTGTATCAACATTTCCACCTCCAAAATATAATATTATATTATATATATATGAAATTAATAATTTTATGGCCATTTTTTTCTTTCAAGTGTATCATCACTTCCACCTCCAATATATATGAAATTAATAAGCTTATGTTAATTATAAATTTAGATATTTAACTCATCATAAATAACTTTATAGCCACACACAACCAAGCATTTCCAAATTTTCTTCTCTGCGAATTATTCAAATTCTTATATTTATATTTTCGAAAGAAAAACACATTATTTCATACATTGTTACCTATCACAAGCTTTTCTTCGCATTTGAAAACCAAAAATGCCTCTTAGAACTTCATCAAAGGCTTCACATGTTGGAGATTCATATGAAACATGAAATGATTCTAGTCCAGTACAGTCTAATGGAAGAGATGTTCCAAAAACTATCAAAAGATGACAACAAGAGGAGTATTGATAATTTTATGCTTATCATATTTATAATAGCATTTGCACCAAAAGGGCGCAAAGACATGCAGATAGAAGTGTAGATGAATGTAGAGTGACGTAGAGGCAATGCTCCACAAAACAAGGATGTGCACTTGGAAGGTGTGAAGAATTAGTGGGTGAAGGGTGGGAAGGATGGGAATGAATTGGTAAAATAGAGGGTCGTGTGTGGAAAAATAAAAGATAATAAGAAAATTAAATTGTTTTAGTTGACAAGTACCTTTGTTAATATAATGTATTATGTCTTACATGTGTTATATGTTACAAGTGGGATCTACTCAAACTAAATTAACCAAGATTTGTACCTAGTATCATCTATTGTGATATGTCACATCATTGGGTGCAAATTATGTGTAATGTTTGTTTTGAAAAACTTTGGTTACCTAGGATAACATGTAGTTTAGTGATATGACTTTCAAATAAATAGGCATGATAGGGTTTGTTACTACAATTACAAGTTTGAGTTGTGAACTCTCCACAAATGAGTGACAAATAATTTTAAATGTGTTGAATTCATATATACTAAAAAAAAAAAAAAAAAAAAAA
>APFE031023190.1:0-84109 GCA_000404065.3 Pinus taeda | reverse complement strand
TTAGCCTAAGCAATAGAAATTTAAGAATTCTGGCAATTTTAATATACCAACTTTGAATGCTCATAAACAGAGTTTTACTAGGTCAAATTACGCCAATGATGGCCTATTGAAAAGACAAAATTATGGAGAATATTTTTGAAGTAGTTTCATTTTCATATTTGATCATTTATTGGGTTTAAAATCCAGTGAAATATGAAGCTCCAAATTTTTAACAAAACTAATTTTTGAGTTTAATTTTCTGCATTTTCATTTTCCCATAGCTTTTTCTTAGTGTAGATCCATTCACCTATGTTCTCATTGACCAATTAGATCATCACATACATAAATAGAAAGTTATTATTCATTTTCATTAATTATTTAATTAAGTTTTGATTGTATATGTTTTAATTTCAAATTTGGCATTTTGATTTTATTTTTGCATTTTAATTTTGCTTTAATTTATTTTTTCATGAAAAAATTTAAAGAGATGAGGTGAAGAATATATCAATCAATGAGAATGTTCAAGCAATAGAAGAATAAAGTTTTGGGCCAATGAAAATTGATGGAGTAGATTTGTTCTTCAACAAACTTTCTTGTTCAGAATTCTCTTGTAAATATTATAAATAGCAAGTTGTAGAATGTATTAGGGGTTTCTCTCCTATGAAATTATGGAATTCCAAAAACAATACTATAATAGGGATTTTGATTTGTAGGTGAGAGGAGAGAAAATCTCATATCTAAGGAGATTTTTATTTTGCATTCTGAATTATGTATGATGGTCAGAGATTGCACTACTGCAGCTGTTGTTGTAACAAAAAAAATTCAAAGATTGTAAAGGATTGTTGAAGACAAGAGCTAGAGATACAAATTCAATAAATTGATATTTCTAATACTATTGTTTTAAATACTAGTTTAATTTTATGATGGCATGAATGTACCATTTTATTCATATTTGTGCACTATTGTCAGTATGAGTAATTTGTCTCAATCATATGTTATTATTTATCTATGCTCTTATGGATTGAATTCTGATTTCTGAGTAACTATTTACTCAGAAATTTGTCTTTAATATTGATTTAAAAAATAATGACATGTTGTGAACTATTTCCTCATATTATTATTTAATTATTCAAATTACTAATTTAACAATCAATATCATTTTGTGAACTACTTCCTAAATGTTGTTGGTTGATTATTTCAGTTAAGAGGTCTCTAAATAGAATGTGTTTTGGTATTCATAATGTCAGTTAATTGAATTACTTCGTTAGCTTGATAATAAGCCAAACATATTTAAATCCTAAACATTTAAATATCTTTCTCTCGATTGGGTTACATCTATATCTTCCTAATTGAGATAAGATTAGGATTTGGTTATTTTTGTAAACATTTTAGAATAATTTTGCATTTAGATTATTTCTACATTCTTAAAAGTCCTCTTCACAAAGAGGAAATTAGTTGTGGCTTGGTTGAGCCCTAGATGAGGTTGAGGGTCAATTTCTTGCTTAATAAGCAAGCGGGTTGATCTGATGTTTATTCTTCATTGATGGATTAAAGTCATATTTGAAGCCATTGGAGATTGAGAGAAGGAAATTGAAACTAGTTAAACGAATCAAAACCATCATTCCAAATGGAAAATGAGTTTCTTTAAGGTTCGGATCGGATGGTCATGCCCAATGTTGTTGGAACGCATTTCGAGGCATCAACACACCCATATGCCCGTAGTGTAAGAGGATACAAGCAATATGAAAGCAAGTCCCATGAACAACTCCGACCTCTGAATTTTTGATGTTTGGAATTGATTTTCAAGTAGTCCCACCCGTGCTCAAATCTCTGGAGGTGTCACCCATATGCCTGTAGTGTAGGAGGATATAAGCAATATGAAAGCAAGTCCTATCACTAACTCCGACCTCTAGAATTTTGATGTTTGGAATCGATTTTCAAATAGTCCCACCCATGTTCAAATCTATGAAGGAATCACCCATACGCCTGTAGTGTAGGAGGATACAAGTAATATGAAAGCAATTCCAGTCACCAACTCCGGCCTATGGAGTTTTGGTGTTTGGAATCAGTTTTCAAGTAGTCCCATGTGCTCAAATCTATGGAGGCATCACCCATACACTCTTAGTGTAGGAAGATACAAGCAATATGAAAGCAAGTCCCATCATCAACTCCAGTCTTTGGATTTTTGGTGTTTGGAATTGATTTGCAAGTAGTCCCCCCTATATTGTCCTGAAACAAAATTCGATTATATCTATCTTGCAGTTTTATAAATTTATTATGTATCAAAAAAGTATGGCAAAAAGATAGAAGTCATACAAATATTGTGCAAAGAGTGTCTAAGATTTCTAAGTTTTAAGCTTTGACATATGTTTATCATTTGTTTGAAGAACTACACTAGAATCTATAGATTCCAATTGTTTGGTTTTTTTTAAGAATTGATTAGAATATGCAAATTCTAGTTGTTAGTAGAGAATTTGTAAATAAATAGTTAGTTAATTTAAAATTAAGATAAATGTGTTTTGGTTATATAGTGGGTAGTCTATAATGTCATGACATTTTCTCTATAAAATTATATTATAAAATATTTAAATATGTTAATTTTTTTTTAATATTAAAAATTCCAAATGAAAAATTGAACCATATTACAACTTGAAGATTTTATATGGCAATGCATTATATATTTAAAAATAAAAAAAATCGCCAATTATTAAATTATATTATTTATTTTTATTGATATATGAAAGACAATATATGAATTTTAAGCAATTAGCCTACACAATCTAGACAAAACTTGTGTGATTGGATTCCCACTATAAGGACAAAAACTTTTAATAATTAAACTACTATCTCTTATAAGTTTCGGTTTTTTAAACATGTTGGCTAATTAATTTTCTGCCCAATCTAGTAAAAATATATTGAAATTATATATTTGATTTTAAAAACTTGTGTGTTTGGAAATTTTTTTAAACTTTTAGATTATTTATATAATTGACACTTATTTTAAATAATGAAAAAAAATTCAATAATCAGAATTATATTTAAAAAAATATATTGCCAATTTTATATTTTCTTGCTAAGTTTTGGAGGACTACATTTTCATTATATCCAAAATATCAACCGTATTTAGGTGGAAAATTAAACCAGTGACTTCACATCAAAAAGCACCTTAATAGAGCATCTAATCACCATCTATTCAAAACCTCATAAAATATTGCCAATTTTATATAAAAACAAAAACGTAAAGAATTAAGCAACACCTTTTTTGAATTATTTTACAAATTATTAAACAACACCCTTTCTAAATTATGCTACAAAGTATTATACTACAACCTTTTTGAATTATTACATTTTGAACGTTGATTAGAAGTTATGAAGTGGAACAGAGATTGGGTGCAGGGTTGGAATTTGGATTCCTCTTTACTGATCACACAATTTTTATTTTTATTTAGGTTTTAGATCTTTATACTCAAACATTATGTTTAAAATTTTGCCCTTCAAAAATAATGTTATGATAATAAATAAACCCTTCACAAATAAAATTTTGAATAAAAAATTATCTTTCAATAATACAATTACTTAAAAAAATTTCACATGTTTATATTAAAAAAATAGAAATGCCCATACCACATAAATGACTTATTGAACCCTAAATCTTATTATTCCTTTATAATTAATAATGATAATATATTTTATCTTCTAAAATATATATTTTATATCAAAACTTCTTTATAAACAAACTCACAATCAAATTAAGATTAAAATTAATTGTTAAAGATTAAAAGTACATGATTGTAAGTCTTGTTCAAAAAAATATACATAGTTCTTAGTAACAAAAACCATTCAATGGGGCCTACGTTGACAATGTTGATATTTTTTAAACTTAAAACAAATCAGAAAAATGATGGATTAATTTTAAATTAAAAATTACCTTGAGGCAGAGTAGAAGAGAATGATAGTGGATAATTTTACACTAAAATATGTCATAAATCAAAGTAAAAGCAATACTTATATTATATAATCCGTGGAAAATAACTCACATGTTGGTGAAAAATATTTACATACTCTAAAAAAAATAAGGTGAGTACCTATTTTCTATGGCAAATTCATGAGTCTGTGAGTTGTTTTCCACTCACCATTTTGTAAAGGTTGCAAAGTGGGCCTACATTATGGAATTGTTTGGAACTCTTCTGAAACATTGGAATTACATGGTTTCTTCATTTAAATTTTAGTTTGGAATTTTATTACATAGTAATATTTTCAAAATAGACGCTGTAAAATTGATTAAACCCCCTCGTGTTACTGCTTTACATAATTTTAACAGAATTTTGTTTTGGAATATTTTTGCATAATAACATTTTCAAAATACAAAATGTAAAATTGATTAAAACCCACTAGAGTTAATGCTCTACATAATTTTAACAGATAAAAAATGTTAAAAAGAATATACGCAAAGAAAACTAAGGACATTTTTTAATGGTTTAATGGCCTCCATCGAGCCAAGAATGTATTAAGGCCATGCTAAGATGGAGGAGACTGCCTCCAACGTTGTGTAGCCAAACAAGCAAGCTCACATGGAGTGCAATGATTTTAGCATAGCACAATAGATGGAGGAGGCCTTGATTTTACAAGGCACCAAAAGTTTGGTATACATGTCTGATTTTTCAAATTCATGTCTCATCCATGATCCAGTGCTCTCCTTGTAGAGTCACTGTAAGTTCTTCATTACGCGTTTTTTAAAGAATATTACATAGTTGGGCACATTCAAGTATGATTTGGAAATAAATCAGTTGAAGATCGTAAATTCTCCAATGTAATGTGTCAAATAAATTTCCATCATACATTTTAGTAGATAAGAAACGTGCAAAGACATGTAACATTGATGTTCAAATAAAATACAATGTGATATACAATATTAAGAATGTTTTAAAAAAATAATAACCCATTAAAAATACGTTTTGTAAATTTCATAACACATCATAAAAAACGGTTTTGCCAAATTTTTAAACATCAAATACGACCCATACCACCAAAAAACCAAAATACCCTGTAAAAGGCATTTTTCCCATCAAATTCCAACCGTGACTATGTGAATGATGCACGTTCACGTAAGCATTTCTTGAGCCACATGGTGCCAGGCGGTCCCTGTAACGGGCATTTTGCCCATCAAATTCCAACTGTGACTATGTGAATCATGCACGTTCACGTAAGCATTTCTTGAGCCACATGGTGCCAGGTGGTCAAATTTCGAAGGTTCACTTTTATGAGGTTTTGTTTAGGCGCGGCCGCCTCTCTGTCATCCCACAGGAAGAATCACAACTTAAAAGTTGATAAGATAAATGGAATTTTACAGCTTGCCTGTTAGCGATATCGTTGAAAATGTTAAAGTGAATAATACTGTGATCGAAACATCTTTGAAAATTGTGCGCGTGCTTAAAAGTTTCTCGCAATTGTTAATCGTAAATTCTTTGTTGAAATATCAATGCAATGATCAAAACGTCTTATTAGTCCCTGCCCTTCCGGGCTGGCAGGGACTATAGTAATCGATTTGTGAAGATAGCATTATTTTGGCACGATAACCAACAAACGTCTTATAACTTAAAACAAAGTTCGCTGAAATGACACAAGAACCAATACGCTATTTTATATTTTCTTATTCTTTTAACCAAAGAACGAATTTTTCATCTTATTTGGCCTCAAAACGAGGTATACAGGCAGGTATACGGGCTCAAAAGTTAGGACAAGTACAAGTGATTAGAACAATTTGACATTTTCATGAACTCAGTTTCATGAACTAATGCTATGTTTGCATTAGCATTAATCTCCTAACATTTAGTGTTAACTATACTTATGGCGTATCATCTGTGCTATGTCAAACCATGGCTGCTGCCCTGCCGTGTCAAACAATCCTCGCCGTGTCAAAATTGCCCTGCCATGTCAAACAATCCTTGTTGTGCCGTGTCAAAATTGTAATTTGCATGAGAGCAACCAACTTTACTTGCCTGCCTTAAAATGAGTTGCCTGCAGCCATGTCTACATCCTGATCTTCAACTCCTGCACAAATGCAACGTTGAAAGGTATTATCTTGTTCATAGCGAATTAGCATTATGCAATATTTTTTTGCGTCATATAGCTGAGCAGGATTGATGTAACCTTAATAATATCTATGCTGGATACTGTACCCAAATTCTTATATTTAGCTTTCCATTTTGCAGAAACAAAATAAAGTGTTGTGCTTGTTATCTGTTATTTTAGAAATGTTATGATACCTGTGTGTGTGTTGAATATGAGCTCATTGGCTCGTGCCACCATAGCTCTCGACGGTGGCTTCCTGCCCCCTCCACCCTGCAAGAAGTAATCGACGAACGAAAACGGTGTAACAGAGAGCATCCGCCATTCCAGAGTGCTCAGAACCAGAAGCTCCATTCTTTGGATGGTACGCGGCTCGAAGAGGAAGTCGTGCGCTCGAAGAGGAAGTTTGTGGTGATACAACATATTTTTTTTAGGCGGTCAATAGCATAATTTTGCAAAAAAGTGGATTTATTTTTCAGGCATATTGCTTCAAAGCTCGAAATATTTGTATAGCAACTTCTTCCAGATACACCATATGATTTCGTGTAGACAAAAAACAGCATGCATGATACTGGGATTGATTTAGATTTGATTAGCATGATACTAGACTACATTTGTGAGGTCGATTTAGATTTCATTTCCCAGAACTCCATGCAAAATGATATTAATTTGCAGAATATTTGGAAGGGAAACAGAGCATTAAACAAGAACATTTTGAAACGTTCCGCTGGAAGCCATGGCCTGGAAGTCGAATTGGGGACTCAATAAATCGCTGCTGCTTCTTCTTCTCGACTGCTGTTGCGACCCATTTTTCTAGTGGGTTACAGTTGTTGCTTGCCGCATACCTTGGCTTCTTGTTCACAGGAAGCAAGCAATCCAATGGATTTTATCAACCCCACTGAAGATTCAAATTACAAATTCAATACAAACAGATATACCATAGGGCAATCTGATGTTACCCAATCTTTACAAGAGGGACACACAGAATAATATAACAGCTTACATGCAAATGAAAACGTGGAGGCAGGAGGTAGTGTCGTGTGCAGGGGGAAATGGCGTGGGTCATCATGCTCCAGCCTACACGTGTAATGCATGCAGTTAAACTTTCGATGATCTGTTTTTGAATAATAAAATCTTCTACAATTTTCAAAATCTACATACATATTGAAGATTGACATATTTAAATTTTGATTATTCATTCTTAATCATAAAATCTCATTATTATTCATAGTGTAAAAACAAAAAACAAAAAAACTACCTACGTGACCTTGCACCTCTTGGTGCAATCCTAGTAATATTCTTGTGAACCAAGGCTTATCACCTACAGCACAGGGATCAATCTGATAATTGTTTTTCTTTATCGTGCACTTTTAAACTTGCTAATAGCTAATTTTGTAAATACTGGGGAAGGCCTTGGTTACGAAATGAGGAAGAAAAATGCAATAAGGATATGATATCTTGCGTGAGGATTGTACAGACATATTTCACCTGAAGCTATGTTCCAAAACGGAAAGTAACTAACAGTAATATTTCTGGCATGAGACGGTGATGTCGATGTGCCAGATGATTCAGAGAAATGTCAAATCACACTGTGCTTGCGCGAATTATCAGCGTACTGTAAAGTGGTTACTTCAATGTTTGCCAGGAAATTTTATATAAATAAATTCCAAACCCTTCCTGCAACAATCGAAGCGTCACTTTCGGCATATTATTCTATTCCTTATCGCATTAATCAACCTACCTTACCTTTCTCCACACAATTTCACGGTATCATGAAAAGTATTGCCGCTAGTAAGAACAGGTATGTCGACCACAAGCAAATCCAACTAACGCGGCTCGTTTTCTGTAAGCAATTTCACCAAAATAAGTAATCTTGAATACAAAATTATCAGAATACTTCCAATTTTCTGTCCCAGGTGGTGGCCTTGCTCCTGCTTCTAGAACTTGCTGCATCTGGTGAAACTACTCGCTTTGATTTTGCACCTGAAATGCCAGACTGTTTGGCAGAATCGTGTTTTTTCCCATCAGTTACTCTCTGTGCATATAGGGCCTCCTAACATCTTATCTGAGAAGTCTGAACGCGGACAACGGTAGTACAGTGCAGCTATCCAGTGATTGATCTATCCACCTGCCTTCAAACTTCTCGAGGAGAGATCTTGCTCCCTGGAGATGAAAGAAGAACTTGATACAGAGGAGGCAGACTCGGTGCTGGCAGACTCGATGTGCAGCAAATTTGGTTGTTGAGTTTCAAGTTTAGCTACGATGCCTGTGACATGTGTACACATGGCTTGCATGCGATGCACGTGGTATGGTTAGCTGGTTACATCTTTGTTTTTCACTCTATCATGTCATAGCCCTGTAGGCGTGTGCTTACTTATGGATTTCTAACTAGCTCATACCACATTTCTTGACAAGTTTGCATAAGGTTAACAATTCATTTTTTAATTCTATTCTTACATCATTATATAAGTAGTAAAAGTCTATAAATTTCTAGACAAGTTTGCATAATCTTAACATTTCATTGGTTAATAAATCATTTTTCCATTTAATATTAAAAATATCTCGATCTGACTTCACAGGGTAATGAAAAGTCTACCAACAACTGAATTGATAACCTTCACATACAACGGTCGATTGGGCTTGGCATCGACAAAGTCGACTACCTACTCAATTGATAGGTTTAACAAGTCAAACAACTTTCTTCTAATTAGATCTCTTTTTTAGAACAAATCTGTTAAATTACATCTCAAAGTCATTCTTACTCTTCTCACTGTTCAGCCTTTCTCCCAACAAATATTGAAATATGGCTGAAAATCATGGACAAAAATCTTAAACATGATTACAACTCCTATAAATAAAATGCAATCCCGAGCAAAAACTTCAGTAAATTCTTTCAATATCTAGAATACGTATACTTTTTAGCAAAACATACGCAGGGATTTTCGATGTTTAAAATTTTGTGGGAGGCAACAAAATTGGGTCCATTAGCTTTTTAATGGGCGAGTATTTTAAACTTTATGTAAAAGATTTATAGAGATCTCAAACTGCGGCTATAGAGACTAATGACCCTGCTCTTGGAACTTGGTAACCTGCTTTTAGCTATCAATCTGTAACCCCCTCTCTATCTTTCTTTACGACCGGGATACGCTGCTTCTTCAATGAGTTGGCTATCAGTGGAACCATATATCCATATATAATATACCCATATATCAAGCTAGTTGGTCCCTATCGCTTCATCATCCTCCTATTGCAAATGGTGGAACAGCAAGATCTCGATCTCGAACTGGAAGGTATGCGTAGCAAGGTGACTATGAATTTGGTTCCTCGACCGGTGCCTCCGTCATTGCCCACGCCTTTGCTCATCATGTTGGTGTTTAGAGGTCAGGTTATGGGTCAACTCCAACTCCTGTTACTACTCGGATGCTTACTTTGGTACTGGTGCATCTGAATCTCGATATGGATCTGCTACTACTTGTTCAAGAGATTATGATAGCTATGTGGCTCTCAAACCACCGAATACAGGGGTGGCAAAGATGGATTTCTGGCTGCTGGTGGCTGGACTAGCTAGGCAGGGACTAGCTGTGAACAGCAAGATCTCGATCTCGAACTGGAAGGTACGAGTAGCAAGGTGAATATGAATCTGGTTCCTCGACCGGTGCCTCCGTCATTGGCCACGCCTTTTCTCATCATGTTGGTGTTTAGAGGTCAGGTTACAGGTCAACTCCAACTCCTGCCGTATTCCCTATCGCTGGTTACTATTCGGATGCTTACTTTGGTACTGGTGCATCTGAATCTCGATATGGATCTGCTACTACTTTTTCAAGAGATGCTGATAGCTATGTGGCTCTCAAACCACGGAATACAGGGGAGGCAAAGATGGCTTTATGGCTGCTAGTGGCTGGACCAGCTAGGCAGGGACTAGCTGCCATGCAGCGTGTCTTGTTTCATTTTCGAATTTCAATCCTACTCAGAATCCAATGTATATCTTTATTTTTATTTTAAAGATTCACTCTATCATATTAATGAACTTTAAAGGTTCTTGTATACCATCACCCCTAACACATTTTAGCTCGAACAACGACATCAGAAATGTGGAGATTGTAAGCTCGAACAACCTTTCATCTCTCGCTTTAAAAATTCATCCAAAGGAAAAGAAGTTAAAGATGATAATTTTATAAAGAAAAAAGAAAAAAGAAAAAATCACATAAATTATATTAAAAGGATTTAAAGGGCTAAAGAGTTAAATATTATTATGATAAAAAAATTCTTAGAAGTCAAATATATTTTTCATAAATATAAAAGACTTGTCTAATATGTTCTTATGTTATTCCTTATTTTTTTTAGAATTCTCACTAACCCATTCAAGTATGATAGTTTTTATTAAGTCATTTCGTTCACTTTTGGATATTATATAAAATTTAACATCAACACTAAAATGTATATTACATTATTGCAATACAATTTGTAATCTTATTTTCAAATTTTAAATTGATGGAGGTTAATATTATCAAATTATTTTTATATCAAATTAATGAAATTAAAAAAATAAAAAACATAGTAACATAGTCTTTTACTCTTTCTGTAGGGTCCATGTTCTATCATTAGTTGAAAATTTTATGTTTTCGCAATCGTTTTTGCAAGCCACACCTCCACACTACTTACAATGAAATTTTGTCCACATCTCTACACCCAGATTTTATAGCAATTGTCTTGAAGCACTAAAGTGTAAGATCCCAAACCTTAAATTTTTAAATGATCTAGCACACTTTAGTGTTATAGTTAAAAATGCTTGCAATCAAAACACTGAACACAACGGTATCTGGAAATGCAGCCTTTATTTATATTATTAAATGAAGAAAATAGTACATTCCCATAGAATAATATCAGAGACCCTACAATGGCATGCACAACTGTTCATAGAAAGAGCAAACAAAAAACCGAAGCACAATCGTGGACCCTCTATGGATCCACCAGACAAATCAAACCCACGGGGTTTTCGTCCCTGGGATCAAAGTGGAACTGGTCACGCCAAGTTCTCAAGATAAAAAAAAATAACATAGTTAAACTCTAGAAAATCCAAAGGCTTAGTTTCTATCCCCTTTAATAGGCTTGATGGACTCTCCAGAAATCTTATTTTATTATTTTCCCTTGAAAAATAAAGGAAAATACCATGGGAAGATCGCATTGGAAAATATTATTGTAAATACCATGGGTAAATTCCGTCCATTTTGACAATATCAAGAAAACTGAATATTACAAATCCTCCCGCCCAAAGATTGTTTTCCCTCAAGCAATCCACTTCTATCCACAATAAAAGTCTATGTATATTAATACCAGGATCCCATAAAAATCAGTGTGTTACTTCATGACTCCATGCTAAGTGATCTTGAAAGGATCCTTCAATACCTGAATCCAAAAAAATCCTCCGACCAATCCTTCCCTCAATAGATCCACTTGGATCCCAATGCCACCTAAGTCCTTGGACCTACGGGTTATGATACCGCCTCATTCATCCATCACTCCATGTGCCTAAGGGCCCATGCTGTGATATGACCTTGGCTAAGAGCATCCTCCTTAGGATCATCCTATCAATAGAGTGACAACTCAATCTCTCACCAATCCATGCTTTAGGAAGGATGAATACCTGCACTTGGAACAAATCTACTATGTTGATGTCGCTCGATGCTCAACTCATGCTGCTCCACTCGGTCACCCAACATGATCCATTTGGAGAGCTTTGCACTACTCTTCCTAATGTATAAAGGTGGGTTGATAGTCCTAGAAGCCTTATCTATGTACTCATGTAGAGGGCTTCTTTGGAACTCCCAATTGTACTCCTCTTGTTTCCTTGTGAGGGACTTGAGTTGTTCCTCAACACTAGACAACTTGGTTGTTTATTCGACATATACCACTATGAGCTCCTCAAATTTCCTATTCTCCTGTAATACATTGTCTTAGACTGTCCAAGCTCTTTGATTTAACATCATAAGGTTTGTCTTGAAATGCATGATCTTTTCTTGAAATTCCTCTACTGGAAATTCTAGTGCCCTGTTGAATGTCTTTGTATATGTCTGCACTGAATGCTAAACTATCACAACTCCAACTTAAACCTTTGGTTGAATCTCTAGAAATGGATCATCTTGCATACTATATTTTTCATGTCGCCCTCATGATCATGTTCATCTTCCCGGTTTACTACTATTGTCTCCTCACTTAAGTCTCATTGGATGTCTTCTTCCTAGCCTTCTCCACCTGTGGGGACAACTTGTTGTTCATCCTCTCTGGTTTTCAAACATGGATCCACTGGTCGACTTTTATCTACACTTGATTTCTCACACTCTTCATGGATTTCCTCTTGGACATCTATGGTCTCACTTATACAAGAGTCTACCACATCATTAGGAATAATTTCCTCCTTCCTTTGCCCATGTACTTTTTCAAGCTGGTTGATTATCATCTGCTTGTCTTGCCAGTCTCTTTGAAAAACATTGTGTTTTGGACACCATCCTAAAAATTAATATACCAAACTATAGAAGACTCCCCATGATCTGAAGTAATCTCCTCTTGTTATGTCCTTGTTTCCTCCCTCCTATCACCTGGACATGAATGGTGAAGTGCCCGAGGTCCCTTGCAGATAAATCATAGTCCTCTCCTTCTTAGTTCATTCTTGTTGCAGGTTTTACTACCTTTTTTCTTTCTCCCTCCATCAATCCTTTTAAGCTGCTTCTTAGTCAGCACCTTTCTGAGAAAGTGTATGTTTTGCATGACCAACTTCTCGACTAGATCATAGGCGGTTGGTGATAAAATTAGTTCGTTTCTCCAAATGGTCAATAATTTGAATCTTAGTATCTTTTAAATGTCAGCATTTCCATCTAAAAACAAGGACATAACCTTTTTCTTGTTTTTTTGACACAATCTCGATGAGTTGATGTAATGTTGGTGTAAAAGTTCTGGAACACGTTAAAGATTAATTCCTCACATTCTAGATTCAGCATGAATGTGCCAAGGCTACACTCTGCCATAAGTTCTAAGATTTTGTGTCGTTCTTGAAAGGTAGAAAGCATGATGTTGCTCAACCCTTGAAGGGATTCTACTATCATCTGCAATATCTCCCTCATTATATCATTATTGTAAGGCATTAGAGGCTATATTAAAGCTAGGATCCTACTGAGACAAGAGGCAATTGTGAGCATGAATTCTTCACAGGGATGCTCCAAGAGCTTGGGTTGTATTAACGCAAACATGGATGGCTTGAGAGGACAATTGAGTTTCTTCCATTCTAGTTGTTCCAACTTGAATATACATGTGTCTAGTTCCTCCAACTCACAAAGGTCTATGACTGAATTTTTTCATTGTAATTCAGATCCAAGTGCGAAGAGACAATTACTTTTAACATCCTCCTTCCAGATATCCTTTGATTGTTGAAGGATAACATGGACCTTCTGAGAGAAAGGCCTAATGTTCTACTCTTGCTTGTGATCTGTAGATTGTTGCCATTTTTTATCTGCAGAAGTATTGTAGCCCAGAGGACTCGCTGATGTATTACCATGTTGATTCGCGAGGCATTTCCAAACGTAAAGTGATGACATTATGGCTTATCTTTCTCTCTCCTTGACTTTCTTCAATAAAATTGATTTACACCCTTTTGAGAAATCGATCTATACTGGCCTTGAAAGTAAACAAATGATAAATATTCAACCTCCATAAGGAAACTGAACACCTGCAAGTAATAATGGGGAAAATAATAACCCAATGTAACAATAGCTGGTGTAGATGAATTTATGATACATACAAGCTGCCCAAAATTTATGACTTGTATATATATTTCAATATACAACAAAGAATGAAAGTAGCTACAAGTGACTTCTTTTTAAAGAAACTTAGGTTTTGTCTGATTACAAGATTGCTAAATATTTGATCCTCAGTTATAAGTGCGAGTAGATTCAACTAACAATTTTTGCACAGGACAACTCAATAAGGTTGTTGAAGATAAGGAGATTTTGACTTCGTCTTGGTGTTGATAATTAATCCTTAATTTTTTCCTCGGGATTGTGAGAGAGTTCAACCCTTGATGAGGAACAAAATTCAAATACACCAAGTTGATGCCAAGACTAGTACCAGGCTGATGCAGGCAACAATTTTTTAATCAAATAGACTGCATGCACTCCAATGAGGCATTTTCGTTCATGGGGTGAAATATGAGCTTATTAAATCTGATTCTTCAATGGTTACAAGAGCATATTAGAGGCATAGCCCTGGAAAATATCAATGAGAATATTACAGAACCTAACTTGAACTCCTTGATAAATCATTCCAATTCTTGATGTCATAGCATGTATCATGCCAAGAAGTTAATCGAAATTTCTAGCCAAAACAATAGGTGCTTGTGATAAATTCCTGCAATCCTTGATAGAACTTGAGGAAATTTCTTTACCTTCGCAATTCTGGTAAATACTCTAATGCAACCACATTGAGTAAATTTAAAAAATTCCTCTCTTAGTACAAAATTAACTTTAACACTATAATTATGGAAATTGTAAGCAGAATTTGGCCAAGGTAGTACTCAACCTCTTACCTTAAGATACACCTAAAATGTTGACCACTAATTTATGCAGCCTCTAGAGAATTGTAGAGTGTTGCAAATGAATAAAATTTGTCCTCTCAAATGGATGCAATATATTCCCTTTGCACCGGATAATAAATAACTTGGCCTCATTTATATCATCGAATTCAACTCTCAAACCTTGGTCGTTGTTGGTGGAAATTATGTAGACGAATAAAACCCTCAAACCCTATTCACTATTGTTGGGAAATTATGCAGATATTCAACCTTCAAAAGATCATAATTTTATCAAGCATTCCATCCCTCTTCTGCTAAAATAATTTTTTCCCTTAGCTTCTCCAACTCTTATCATACAAGTGTTTAGCTTGCAAAGAAAGAATAAACTCAGCCTCAAATGAGTGGATCTCCTAGAGCATAAATCGATACCCGTTAAATTCAAATTATACCCTGGTAGATTGATCTTAAGGAGTAACGACTCATTTAAATATGCTATTCGACCCTCTTTTGTTGACAACTTGTTTAATGAAATTTGGTCTGCAAGGAAGAGAATTTAACCTTCCTCAAAATGATCCAAACTCAACCTCCACGATCAATCTTCAATTCTGATATTTTCCACCTCACAAA
The DNA here is from genome assembly GCA_000404065.3 of Pinus taeda. Classification (NCBI taxonomy): domain Eukaryota; kingdom Viridiplantae; phylum Streptophyta; class Pinopsida; order Pinales; family Pinaceae; genus Pinus; species Pinus taeda. Next base: position 68,874 of record APFE031023190.1, on the reverse strand, counting down.
CTAGATGATATTCGACCCTCTTAAGTGATGAAGTTTGGCCTTTGAGATTTAATATGACCTTTCAAATAACTAAACCTTGGCCTCCTTCAAATGACTTCACAGTCCCAAATTCCTAGATCTTCGAGCAACGACTTTTGACTCCACGTCCTTCCATCACTAACTCTACGTTAGGTGGATGACCATGGCTAGAACAATGGTCTCTCATCCCACCCGTATTAGTGCATTGGTTTTATGGCACCACTACTTGGAAATCTTGTCCCACGTCTTACCTTCAAAATCTTTTCTGTTGCGTAGAGAGATAACCCCTTTGATTTATGGATCTAATTTGACCCCTCTAGATTCAGAACTGGCCTCTTGGCCTCCTAATGTGATAGTGATCCGTGCTCCTTGAGGTTTTGTTACTCCCTAATTTAAAGAAAATTTATAGCGTTGTGGATTCTTAACCAGCACGACAGTTTCTATTACTTTCGATCTATAGAATTCTATATATCTGCAGCTCGATCTTTGAATTTAAATGCCTTACGATTTTTCCCAAACCTCCAGGAATGACCTCAGGCTGGACCTCGGTGAAATATAAAATTTCTAAGTGACAAATATGCGACCCTTCAGCAACTTACGTGGCCTCAACCAATTCGATTTGTTGACTCTTGTTGTATGGCCCCTTTGCGTGAGGAGTATGGCCTCACGAACAACGTGTTCGACTGTGATCCACACATTAGTCCTACGTGAGAGTCACCTGGTCCCAACGACCAGAAAAAGAGAGAATAACTGTGCCCTTTTATTATTAATGCTCATGCCATCAATATACTTAAATCTAAGCGATCCATGCATCTGCATTTCGTGAGCCTTCGATTTTTAATGCGGAAATGGTATGCTCCCTTGCCTAGGGGCAAAGCTTCTCCTGCGACTGACCCTATTGCAATACATATGCCCAACACTTGAAACTTAATGGATCGGTAAACAATATAACCGGGCGATGATAAATTTAGCTTTGCATCCCTCCACCACCTGTGCATCTTTCAGTACTTGTGCGATGCTCCAAAGCCTTTGAAATACATCGAGATTAGGTTCTTGGGCCTTCAATCCTTTCACGCTAGCCCACACAGTGCAAAATTCTCATTTGTTGACTTCAGAACCCTCCAATGTCTGTCTATCCCTCCAGTAATTGCATGATGAAGTTGGTCGAGCTTAAAACAATGCGTTTGCATACTTTTCAAAATGCGTTGTGATTTCTAATCGATCACATGCTCAAATCCACTCTCGAGGGTTCCTCATAAACATGCAACTTTGAATCTTTGTCTTGGGTTCTGGATCACACTTGAGCCCAAACACAAATTATGAAATGGTGGCACGAGGGATCTACTATTCCAAAATTTTTGATTTGTGATGGTAGTGGCTATGCCTTCCTTGGACCCAATCAACCTATTTAGCACCTGCAAATAAATTAGATAACTAGAAACCTTGATACCACATAAATTATTTTTATTTAAATAAGAAATCATTTTTGGATATAGATTGGGTCCGCCAAACAAAAAGAAAAAACGAGGCCAACTAGGGTGATATCAAATATCACCAAAGATGGGAATTTCGGCTAGGGTGAGAAGATATCCCACCGAAGGTCTATGCATAAAACCCTTAGGTTGGTAGGATGCACAACTTTGATACCACTGTAAAATCCCAAACCTTAAAAATTTTAGTAGATTTAGCACAATTTAGTGTTCTAGTTAAAAATGCTTGCAATCAAAACACTGAACACAACAGGATCCGGAAATGAAAGATCTATTTAAATTATTAAATGAATAAAATAGTACATGCCTATACAAATAATATCAGAGCCCCTGCAATGGCATTCATGATTGCTCATCAAAAGAGGAAATAAAAAATTGAAGCACAATTGTGGACCCTATGGGATCCACCAAACAAATCAACCCCATGGGGTTGTCCTCCCTAGAATCAAATTGGAACTAGCCACGCCAAGTTCTCAAGAAAAACACAATAAGGTAGATCAACTCTGGATGATCCAAAGTCCTAGCTTTTATCCCGTTTAATAGGCTTTATGGACTCTCTCGAAATCTTATTTTATTATTTTTCCTCGAAAAAGGAAGGCAAATTCCATGGGAAGATCCCATCGGAAAATACCATGGGTAAATTTTGTCCATTTTGATCTTATCAAGAAAATGGAATATTACATAAATATATAGAAAATCAAGTGGAGGCAAGGCAAAGAATTAGCAATATTATGTATGAAGCAAGTGAATACCCAAAAATTTAAGCGGCACAAAATTAATTTGTTAATTTCATGTGAATGTGTAGAGGAAGATTTCATTGTTCGAGATATATTTCATTGTGTGAAGTGCAGATGAAGCAGAATGAAAACATCATTTGCACTTTTGCACTTCATGTAATGACATATAGCCCAAAGCAAGCAAATGTTACATGATTCTTATGTTGCCAAAATAAGTGAAAGATGACAGTATATCACACTAGCCATGTTAGACTTCGTTATTTGTTTCTGGCATGAATTCATAGTGTATTGTTTTAGACCTGGTGCAGCCTAAAAGAATCCTTAAGATGACAAGATTTATGTCATTTAACTGAAGAATTAGTGTGGTTGTTTATCTGATTAACACAATTGCAATGGCCAAACAAAAACATGCTATCCATATCATTTATACACATCAACAACTAAAAGAGCTCACCATATATCGGCAAAATCAAAGACTACCCAAAAAAATAAAGGTTTTTTTTTCATAATGAGAAATCATTGCAATTATACCATTAAATAAATATTATATCATGAAATCTTTGTAAGTTTATGTTAATTGTAAATTTGGATATTTAATATAGTTGAAATTTGATTAATTGAATAAAAAGTTACATTTTGCTTCTCTCTGAATTTGCACAATTTTGGATTCATTGTTATCCACAAATATAGTTGGATGATATAGCAATCATGTTTATAATTGTTAATATAATGTGTGGAGTACAGAGGAAGAAATATTCCTCCGCACTCCGCACAATGTATTAATGTTATGAGGATTAATAATAAAACTTAAATTTGGTGTGGGAATTTTTTTTCTTTTAAGTGTATCAACGCTTCCACCTCCAATATATATATATGAAATTAATAAGTTTATGTGGCCATTGTTTTCTCTCAAGTGTATCAGCACTTCCACCTGCAATATATATGAAATTAATAAGTTTATGTTAATTATAAATTTAGATATTTAACTCATCATTAATAACTTTATAGCCACACACAACCAAGCAGTTGTGAATTTGCTTCTCTGTGAATTATTCAAATTCTTATATTTATATTTCCGAAAGAAAAACACATTTTTTCATACATTGTTAGCTATCACGGGTTTTTCTTCACATCTGAAAACCAAAAATGCCTCGGAGAACTTCATTAAAGGCTTCACATGTTGGAGATACATATGAAACATGAAATGAGTCTAGTTCAATATAGTCTAGTGGAAGAGTTGTTCCAAATACCATTAGAAGACGACAACAGGAGGAGTATCGATAATTTTATGCTTATCATATTTATACTAGCATTGCACCAAAAGGGTTCAAAGACATGTCGATAGAAGTGTAGATGAATGTAGAGTGGTGCAGAGGTAGCGTTGCACAAAATAAGGATGTGCAGTTGGAAGGTGTGAGGAATTAGTGGGCGAGGGGTGGGAGGGATGGGAAGGAATTGGTAAAATAGAGGGTTGTGTGTGGAAAAAAAAAGATAATAAGACAATTAAATTGTTTTAGTTGACAAGTATCTTTGTTAATAGAATGGAATCTGTCTTACATGTGTTAGATGTTACAAGTGGGATATACTCAACCTAACTTAACCAAGATTTTTACCTAGCATCATCTATTTTGATATGTCACATCAATGTGTGCAAATTATGTGTAATGTTTGTTTTGAAAACCTTTGGTTGCTTTGGATAACATGTAGTTTAGTGATATGACTTTTAAATAAGCAGGCATGATAGGGTTTGAAAGTTTCAATTTGGATTTGATGGATATTATGTATTTGGTGGGGCAGACTCTATCTGTTAGATGTTTTGGAAGGTTTAATTGCATTTTTTTGGGGTCAGAATTACTAATAGGGATTTACTAGAATTACATATTTGAGTCATGAACTCTCCACAAATGAGTGACAAATGATTTTAAAGGTGTTGAATTCATATATACAATAAAAAACCTAATTTAAACTATCAAAATCCCAATTTAAACAATCAAGATGAAGATTTGGAAAACAAAAAATTACCAAATTTGGACCAAAATTGTAAATTTAATATTATAATTTTTTAATTTAAATTAAAATTTTAAATGAATTCAAAATATTTAGAATATCTTCACAATTCCCTGGCTTGAAAAGTTCCACATGGAAAATTTAGATTACGTGATAATATATAATATAATATATATATATATATATATATATAATATATATATACGAATAATTTGGGCCATTACTGTGTCTAAACTCTATAGGCGACACCCTACATGTTGACACTATGGAGGAGATGATGAGTAACCGACATGAAATAATTTAGTTAATATGATAGATAGTAAATCCAGTGGCGGTTGTTGATTTCCCGTAGATTACATTGAATCTTACACTTACTCTTTTATTCGTAGTTTTTGTTGACCAATGGCAGAGTTATATGTTATTAATTTGATTGTGTGGTACTTCCAAGTTTATTTAATGCTTGGTTGAATAAGCAGGGATTCATCGTTCTCAAATGCTTTTTCCAAATACAAGTTTTGAGCTCTGCCATAAAAATTTAATCTCTTGATATCAATCTTTGTGGAAGAGTTAGTTTGTTTAAAGATGTCACGCGACAGGGCTTGTTGTTATGTTTTATATTTTGGATTACTTCGGGAGAAACTAAGGTGGAGTAATTGAACATGTCATTTGAATCTTGTATCTTGAACATAACCACGAAGGTTGAAGCTCTGATATGGATGCTTCAGCAATGTTTACTGTAACACAAAACTCATTGTTGCCAAAGCATCAACGGTTTAATGGATGGATCCTTCACTTTTCATGGATGGATAGATGGATCCTTTATTGATATAGACTAGGCTAGAGATCTAGGTTGCAAAACATCTACAAGTGTATATGTTGGTAACTCATTTTGTGGAGAAACCAATTAGATAAGCAAGAGATTGTTTATAGTGGCAGTCACAACTATAAAATCTGAATACATGACAATCACTCATGCAAGCAAGGAAGCAATATGGCTACAAATATTTTGTTCAAGTATTGGGTTGGTATAGAAAGTTGTACAAATAAATTGTAATAAATAAAGTGCAATATTGGTGAAGAAACCAACTTATCATTCTAAGACAAAGTATATTGATGTTTAGTATCACTTTTTGAGCAGTAGAATTAAAGATATGAAGGTGCCAGTACTAAAGATGGAAACTTTGAAGACTATTGCGTATTCATTATAATTGTTAGGATAAAAGGGCATTGAGAGAAGTGGTGGTGTCTAAAGACACCTTTATTTGATCCCACTAGCTAACAGAGAAATAATCCTAGAATTTGTTTTGGCTTATAAATAGGCTACATCATAGATAAATACCATGGAAAAGCCATGGGTGCTCGTATACCTGGAGCCTAAAACCACCGTAACTTTATCGAGTCAAGTTTACCTAGTCCACCATAATAATGCCCCCCTGAAACTTGACTCTGAGAGATTGACTTGGTCCCATTCATCAATGATCTCATACAAATTTCACATTCCACCTCTAAAGTCATGATACTAGTACACCTGCTACCCCAGTACCTCTCAAAGTGGTCCATTCCATAGCGTAACGACTCAATGCGCCATTGCAATGCATGTATGCTTGAGCAAGCTCTTAAAGCCTTAAAAATATGCATTCTCCTCTGCAACATGTCTACCTAAACATCATATCTTACAATTCCCTATGGGAATACACCTGCTTATAATAGGATTTCACGACTTGGGTCAAAACCTTTAGGTTTATCATATTTCACACACTGGCTCCTTCATTAAAATTCAACACCATTTAGTCCATATTTGTTCCTTTCATCCATACAACCACTCTCTCGACTTCTTTATCTTTCCTGATTTTGTATTTTTTTTAACCATCAACACTTCTCGGACTTTGGTCTCTTCTCAACATTTTCTTTCCCTTCTCTGTGGTTTTCTTCACTCTACCAAGAAAAATATTCTCATCTCTTCCTTCGACTCTAATATCAAATCTTAGGATCACAGAGCACCGAGAGAAATGGTGGTGTCTAAAGACATTGTTGATTGATCCCACTAACTAACAAGAAGAATAATAATGGAATTTTTTGGCCTATAAATAGGCTACGTCCTAGATAAACACCATTGGAAAAACCATGCGTGCTCGTATACTTGGAGCCCAAAACCACCGATTTGACAAATTCAACTTTATCTGATCTACCCTAACAATACTTTGTGAGCATTGGAAATTTCTCTTGGTGTAAAGAAATGACGTACTTTATTATTTTGGATTGTTCATCTTGTACTCTTATGATCCCTTGTATGGAAAGAAAAAAAGAAGAGGCAGAATGTTGGGGGTATGTATTATATTATTTGCGTGACCATCCTCAAGCGTTGAATGTTGCAACGAGCACAACAAGGTGATAGCATGGGGGTGAAAGCCACATTGTTCAGGGAATCGGGGAAAATCCTAATTATTTTTTTGGGGGTAGGTTTTGGTACACCATTTGCAGTTTTAGTGGTTTTGTGGCACATGGTTCTTCAACTCATGCTTTTGTAATTCTAATTAAGGATATGTTGTTGTATTCGAGTCTAAGGTAAATGGATTGGTATTTTTTGGATGCTATGGAATACATGGTTATTCAACTCATGGTTTTGTAATTCTAATTAAGGATATGTGGTTGTATTCTAGTCCAAGGTAAATGGATTGGTAGTTTTTGGATGGAATGGAATACACATATTCCATTGTAACAACATAAAATGTGTATAAGAATAAATTGAAAATCTCCCAGTTTGGTTTCAAGGGTAAAATATTTGTGTAAATGTCTATATACCATTACATTTTTTTTATTAACAATATATTCTATAGCATTAAATTGTGCACGTTTAAATCTTACATTTGAACCCTCAACAATACTACTCACGTGAAGTAATACATATTTTAAAATCACAATAGTATAAGGTGTTTTCTTTATTTAGCTACTTATCATATTGTTAATTTTATTACATTTTATAATTGGTACAATTAGCTTTCAATATGTTAAAGTCACATTTAATTATAATTCTTTCAAAATGAGAAACTTGTATTTATAACTTTTTACCAAAAATATAATAATTTCATGCTCAATTTCATTTATTGTGTCTTTATATAATTGAAAATATTAATATATTTTTAATTTGGTTGGTAAATTTCATATACTAAATTGAATTCTTAGTCAAAGACTAAAAAAATATAATGACTATTTACTTTATTTTAATGACATGTTTATTTTAATTAAAACATTAACTTAGGTATTTTTTATCATCTTTTTTATTATCTTATTATTATGATTATTTATCAGAATATTTTATAACATAAATTTTACACATATATATATTTTTAAATCATTTCAGTGCAATTGGCATTTTTATTATACTTTATACATCTTTTTATTATACCACCAATAATTTACATGTATGCATCGTTGATGACATCTTAAATGTACATATCTACTTGAATAATTATATTATAAAAAGTCCAAATTAGGCCTCTTTACTTTCAAAACTTTTAATTATACAAAACTCTTTATTGTAAGAGATTCATAATGGTTAACACAAGTTCAAATGAAATACCATTGTTTAGAGAATCTTCGGCAAAATCACATAAGTATTCTTTTGTCGAGGCGTTTCGAACCAACCAGTGTGATTCATCATCAGAACAAGTTTTTACAATTGACAATTTTTTTATTAACTAGGGTAGGAGATTACTTGTAAAACCCTTAAATCTTTTTGTGTTAATTAAAATACATTGAAGTTGGAGTTTAATTTTAGATGTACGCAGGAGTCGCTCGAATGACAGGTGGCGATCCAGGTAAGGGTTTTTTGGACATTATGTTAAGACTTCCTCCACAAGTCTAAAGGTGAGCAGTCAAACTTCATGCGAGTGGCGACTCGTGCGAGTCTTTTGGGTTGTTTAAAATTTGGATAAAGTAAAAAGGGATAGTTTTGATTATTTCAAGCGATTTCATGGGCAACATGTGCCTGCATGCGCACAAAACAACTTGTCAACTAAGGGATGGTAACAACTTGTCAACTCAGGAAGGGAATTTTGATGGAAAATTTATTTCGGATGTGAATTCATTTGATTTATAGATTGTTTCTTCCTGATCCTCAAAAATTCATAATATCATGGCTTTTCACAGTAACTTGTGTTTAGGTGTCAATTTTGTCAATTTCATCTATAGTTGTTGCTGCTAGAAATCCGAGTAATGTTGTTTTTTCCAGCAACCGCGACAAAATTCTTTAGACATTGTCCACTTCGTCCTCGATTTCAAAGAACACAACAAAAGAAGCCACTCATGGATGGTGGCGGTGGCGTCCTCGGTTGTGAATACTTTCTGAGGAGCAGTCTGCGCTGCCAGAGGAAAGTTTCTGGTATCATATTACTCTGAATCCGGCAAGATATAACACATATGCGCTGGTCTTCGGGTTGAATTTGGCAAAATTCTGAAGGTTTTGCAAAAATTACAAGGAAAACTTTGTGAAAACATCTGATTCCGACGAAGGTGGCAACAAAAGCTAGTATGTAACAAATATTTACATATAAAAAGAAAATTTCCTTACAAAAAAATATATCAACATACACCATTCAATATCAAATTAATTGACTAAGTTTCAATCGAACCCCTAGGTGATTAAAGCATTAAACAGTGGATACGGATGGCACATGGTTCTTAGCCTTATCATTTAATATGTTGTATGACGTGAATTGGCAGTCCCATCTACAAATCTTACAAAGGCTTTTAGATCTTATGGCGCCCTTCCCAAACCACCGCTGGACCGTAGATTAGGCCACGCGTTAAGCGTAGGGCCGACTTCTAGCAATGCGGATTAATGTGACAGGGACAGCGCAGATGGGGTACTTTGGATCATCGATCAGTGGTTGATCAGACGGTGCAAGAAAACTTAGGGTTTTAGCTCATTGAATGATGCACCCTCTGGTCAATGGTTAATCATTTTTTGTGATTGGGGTTTGGGTTCTTGCTACTACGCAACGTCTTACCTCTGTGAATCGCTGAGGGGGTTCGAACTCTCATCGAAATGATCTGATCTCTGGAGTCCTCCGCCTCTCGACCGCTACAGGGAAAATTTCCCTTAGAGTTATTTATCATTTCCAGCGTTCAACTTTTCGGAAGATGGTCTAAGGGTCACTATCTGACTGAATTTTGTTGTTTTGTTCAAGCATTTGACCTCTGCATTAAGAAAAGACTCGATTGCTTGGTCTTCAGGGAGGTCAGCCTGGTTGAAGTCGTGGTTAACCAAAGTAAATGAAAGTCCCTGTCTGGCGAACAACTGATTTCATTGTTTGTATAATGGTATATTAATCTGAATGAACTTTCTCAAGGTATCACGGTTTCCTTAACAGGTGGCGACTCTGCCTTCAAGATTGTCCTTCCCCTACAAGTACATAATATTCGTTTCATGTTTAAAGTTCAAGGTCTATTGCCATAGTCTCTAACCAATGGTCGTGCTTTTTGCAGGTATGCTACCTCAGGAAATGCTTTTTCGTTATACACAGGTTGGATATGTTCCTATCATGAAAATGCATTTAGTTTTTTCTGAGGTTGGGGCCAAGACTCGAACACCGTTCTCTGGTTCTTGGCTTACTGAGACTGGCTCTAATGGTCGATTTGAAAGATTGTGAAGGGTTTTTAGTAATGCACATTTAATTCTTAAATGTTCTGGCATTTTGAATAGAGCTACTAGCTCGAACAGCTAGGGTCGAGGAGAATTACTTTTATATTTATTTTTATATTTGCCCTACGCGGTCAGGGCGTTGTATTGTTATGAACATATTCGATTGTTAACATATATCGTGTATATCTTTGGTTTCTTTAATGAGTTTTCCAATTTCTCTTTTCTAGCTTGCAATTTACATAATCGAAAGAAGGTTTGCAATCCTTCTCTGCTCCTGTTTTTGTGGTATTCAATTTGATTAATCATGTTGGTCGACTGGAATTATCAAGTATAAATAGTAGGGTCCGAACTCTATGAGATAGATAGTAACGTCTTCCAAAATTCTGTGCAAAATAATAATGATAGTGCAGGCTATAAAGTTGGAGATTTCTGTAAGATATTTGTAGTTTCCATGATTAACTATGTATAGAGGAAATACCCTCGACAAGGGTAGCATTCGCATGGGTTGTTTGTGATGGTTTGGGGCTGTGATTTCACTGTTTCGTCTTAGACTATACTTTGTCTTAGCATTTAAATATTTACTTATGATAGGCAACAAATCTTAAGGTAGCATTATTTTACGAACTACACTCTATTTACATAAATTACTATATCTTTCTTAATTGTTATGTCTGTATTTCTATTCATGAACTTTCTTAATTGTTATGTCTCTATTTCTATTAATGAACATATAGTTCCTTGCAAGCTTGCTAATTTGTTTATAAATATAATTATCTGTGGCTAGGTTATCTCAATTTACAGTCTTTAATCTATACAAAAAAAAATTGATATTGGGTTTGATAATTATTAAAAAGTTTATTGTTAGTCTTTCTCATTTCCTATCTGGAATTTATAAATATATGCATTTATTGAGAGCTTAATATTTATTTATCTCACCATAGGATAAGTGTTCTTCAGAGAATTTATTGTTTTACTTATTTGCTTGAAAGTCTCTCCTCCCAACCATGAGTTTGGCAATTATGTTCAAACTCTCCTCTGAGCACTTTTTGTGTTCCACACTGGATTGTCCAGTTATAGTGAATACCTTGGGTCTCAAGACTTCTGCCCAACCTCAAGCTTTGTACTTTTCTCTTGACTGTTTTTTTAGAAAATTGTCCCACTGGTTTTTTTTTTTCTTTTTTCCCTAGCTCTAGGATCCTTTCTTTGATTTCTTTCTTGCCCTCTATCTTTTCCTTTCAAGTAGAGAGTAATTGTTTCCTTGGCAACCGTTTCTTTTAAATATACTAAGCAGTGGCTATTATATTAAAATACCATTACCAATAATTTTGGTAAACACAACACATGCTCTTGGCCTTTTAGCCTCAGTTAGTTAATATTCAATTATCCACATGTAATAAAATTTAAATTAACATTTAACACAAATCAATTTAGTAACTTCAGTACTTTTATGTGACTTGGAGGTGTTACATCTCCTCCCTCCCTTATATGAGGAACATCGTCCTTGGTGTTTTCTCTATTTTTTGAAAACAATGTTGGATAAGTCTTCTGCATAAACTCCTCCTTTTCCCAAGTCGCCTCATCCGAGCCAAAGTGTTTCCATTGCACTTTAACCTGGGTGATTGCTTGCTTTCACAAGTTGGTTTCTCTCTGGTCGAGAATATGAAGAGGGTTTGCTAGGAATCTCTTTTCAGTTCGACCTGAAACAAAAAAATTTCAACTTTCAATTTCTTTCAACAAGAAAAACAATATATTTAGTCATATAACCATTTAACCGTTTACCTGAATATTTCCTAGTTAATAAGGTGTTGAGAGTTATACACATTTTTTTAGTAAGGACACATAAAAAACATTGGTGACCCGGATGTGGCTTGTTAGTGCCATCTTATAAGCCACTGGTCCAACTCTTTCCAAGACTTGAAAGGGTACACAGTATCGGGGTGCTAATTTAGCACAACCCCGCCACTGTAAGGAACTTTTTTGGGGCTTCACCCTTTAGATAAACGTGATCCCCTGGTTGAAATTCCATGTATGTTTTCTTTTTATCTGCATACACTCTTTATCTATCTTGGGTCGCCCGAAGATTTTGTCGAATTTTCTTAACAGTTTCCTCCATTTCCACTGGCATGGTAGGACCCAATGTTAGCTTATTAACTAGATTATTTCAATCTAAGGACACCCTGCACTTCCTCCCATATAACATCTTGAAGGGACTTATACCTAGAGATTCGTGATGTCCATTGTTATAAGAAAATTCTACTAAATGGAGGTAATCATCCCACTTGTGTGGCTATTGCATAACAAACATGCGTAACATGTGCTCCAATACTTGATTTACCTGTTCGGTCAGTCCATCTGTTTGGGGGTGGTAGGTAGTACTAAATTGGATCTGGGTCCCCAATCCCAGAAAGAGTCTTCCAAAATGTGGATGTAAATTTTACATCCCTGTTAGAGATCACCACCTTGGGTATTTCGTGTAATCGAAAAATATCTTTCATAAAAATATCTGCGATTTCCATTGTTTTGTATGTGGATTTCACAGGGATTAAATGAGTTGTTTTACTCAATTTGTCTACTACCACCATTATAGTGTCATGTTTCTTCCTTGTGCGAGGTAATTCGATGATAAAATCTAGCGATATGGTCTCCCATTTCCATTTTGGAATGGGCCATGGTTGTAACAACTCTACGGGATGTTGGTGTTCTGCTTTTACTAACTGACACTCCAAGCAATATTCTGTGACATCCATCTTTAGTCTAGGCCAAAAGTACCATTTCTTGATGGCTGAAAACATTTTCTGATAACGTGGGTGGCTAGCATAAGGTTTCTTGTGAAACTCGTCCAATATTAGTTGTTTAACCGAGTTTTGGTTAGGAATGTAAATTCTATTTTGAAATGTAAGAAGGTTGTCGGAATTTATTCCAAATTTTGATTTTTCCTTTTTTAGAAAGTTTTCTATCACTTGTTGCCAAAGGAAAGTGTTTTGGATCTTTATTAGCCGTTTTTTTATAATGTCAGGAATATTTGAACTTACTTGGCTCATTTGAATCTCATAGACACAATGTACTTTTTTGTTTAAGGAGTCGGCCACATGGTTTTCTTTCCCTTTTAGGTGTTTCATTTTGAAATCGAACTGACTTAAAAATGATGCCCATTTGTCCTATCGAACATTTAAGTTAGACTTATTGAAAAAAATTGTGAGGCTGTTATGATTTGTCAGTAGCATAAAGATTTTCTCCAGCAGGTAGTGTCGCCACATTTTCAGTGCATGCACAACCGCTGTCAATTTAAGATTACAAGCGAAATACCGTTGTTCATATTCTTTTAATTTTCGAGACTCATAAGCAATTACTTTTCCTTATTGTGTTAGTACCACACTAACACCTTCTTTGCTTGCATTTGTGCAAACTACGAAAGACTTTTCCGGATCTGCTACTTTTAACATCGGTGCAGTAGTGAGTAGATGTTTTAATTTTTCAAAACTTTGTTGGCATTCGGCTGTCCATTGGAAAGTGCACCATTTTTTCTATAAGGAGGTCATTTGAAAGACAATTTTTGAAAATCCCTCAATGAATCTACGGTAGTATCTGGCTAATCCCAAGAATGATTTGATTTCAACGACATTCTTTAGAGTTGTCCATTCCATACCACTGATTCTCCCTTAAGTGTCTGCAATACTATTTTTAGATGTTCTTTATGCTCCTCTTGATTCTTTGAGTATATTAAAATATCATCAATGAATATCAATACAAATTTATCCAGGTATGGCTAGAAAATACCATGCATCAAGCTCATAAAAGTGGGTGGGGAATTCGTGAGGCCAAACGCGAATACCACGAACTCGTAATGTCCACATTGAGTATGAAATGTTGTATTGTAAATGTATTTTTCTTTTATTTTTATTTGATGGTAATTAGAGCTTAAATCAATTTTCGAGAATACCTTAGCTCCTTGCACTTGATCAAATAGATCATGTATACGTGGCAAGGGGTACTTATTCTTAATGGTGAGTTTGTTTAATTGTCGATAATCTATGCATAATCTTAAGGTCCCATCCTTTTTCTGTACAAATAAAACAAGGGCTCCCCACGGGGACACACTGGGACAGATATAATTTTTATCTAAAAGCTCTTGTAGCTGCATATAGAGTTCAATTAACTCAGATATGCTCATGCGGTATGAGGCTTTGGATATAGGGGCTGCGTCCAGAATTAATTCAATGGTGAAATCAATATCACGCTTTGGTGGTAAACCTAGTATAGATTTTGGAAATACATCAACAAATTCTTAAATATCAGGAACCTCTTCCACGGAGGTCATTTTATTTTTAGTGTTCGTGAATCCTAGTTGAATAGCATATATTTGACAACCCTTTCTAATACATTTTCCTAGTTGACTAGCAGTAATGTGAAGTAACTTGGTATTGGTCTTAATTCCTTGGAGCTCTTTTCTCTGCGCTGATTCAACAATAAAACTAAGTTCTCTGTTTGCAATATACTAAGGACCAACACCTTTCCAGCCTGTCCATTCCAATTAACACGTCATATGAACCCAAAGGAAGTATATTAAGGTTTATGTGAATGGGTTGTCTTGAAATCATTATGGGGAAACGTTTTATTTTCGCGGTTACTCTTTTTTTTGTCCCCGTAGCTAGTTTCACTAGGCATGGTTTGGAGAACTTACTGCAATGCAATTGACATTTATCTACAACCTTAGGACTAACATAGCTTAAGCTAGTGTCGGGGTCAAATAAAATAGAGACAGGTTGCTTAGCAATCATACCTTCACATTCGATCATAGTAAGCTAGAATTCTCCCTAGTGATTGTCCAAGGCAACATTAATTCTAGGCATACTCTTTGCCACATCCTCAACTGTGGATGCCTCTTGCAAATTTGATGACTGTTATGTTCTTGCCTTATGCGGGAAATTCTTGTAATAGTGAGGTTCTTTGCATCCCTAGCATTGTAGCGACAGTTTTGATTAATGGTCATTCATTGATTTAGTAATTCCTTCTCACTCTCTGTTTTCTAAATAAGTAGTCTTGGGTTGATTTCTAACTGGAAATTTGTTGAGGGGCTTTTGTTGTACGTTTCTGCTACGAGTGAATCTTCAATGTTTATTTGGAACAAAACTTCTACCTTTCCTACTTAGACTCCCTTTTGGTCTCTGTTGGCAGTAGACACGAGCTTTCTGCACAACGTCATACATTGTCTTAGGGTAGTGAAATTCTAATTTCTTTTGCATGAAGTTGGGTACGCTGCTAATGAAACATTGAATTTTGGCATTTTCTTCTTGCGTGTAAGGTACATAACGCAACAGGGAAATGAGTCGTGTCACATATTCATCCATGGTTAAGGTGCCCAACCTTAACTTATGAAATTCCTTTTCCTTTTCATCCTAATACCGTTCAGTTAAATATTTATCCTTGAAATGTTTTTGGAACTCTTACTAGGTAACTTCCTCTTCATTGACCTTTCTTACTATTTTGATTTCTTCCCACCATAAGGTGGCCTTACCTCTTAGTTGATAAACTACTAATCATGCCTTCAGTTTATCTATGTACTCATAAATCTGGAAGTATTTTCCCATATCAATTAGCCACGCCTCTGCTGCCTCTTCTGATTCCCCTTTAAAGAGTGATGGCTTGATCTTTTTAAATTCGCCTTGTAACTCAATGTTTTGTCTTTTAGTTTTGCGCTGGTCGAAAACATTGTCGGAGTGCCCTTCCTCATCCTCCCCATGTTTCTCTGACTCAACATTTTCTTCTCCATGTTGAGCCGTCATGGTTTTCGCCCAATCCTCCACACTGGGGTTTAAATGTCGTTGGTTTTGTCGGTTAGACAAAATTCTGAGAATTTTCTCTTACTCTTCGCATAATCTTTCATTATCTGTTCTTAAATTTATCATTTCAGCATGCAGTTGTTGAACAGTCTCGAGTACCACCGAATTAGCTTGTCATGACACTTCTCCCAGCTGTATTCAAATATCAGGATTGGCGTTTACATAAGTGGTTCCTGGTGCGTCAATTGGTCCTTGGCTCTCCTGCATTTTTCCTTATCACTTTTGTTGGTGCAAACTCTTTGTGTTCACACATAAGTTTATTAGTTAAAAAAACCGCATTGGTTTCCAGTACATATCTTATTCCCCAAAGAGTCTTAGTGTACGAACTTGGGCTTTGATGCCATTTGTAACAAATATTTACATATAAAAAGAAAATTTATTTACAAAAAAATATATATCAACATACACCATTCAATATAAAATTAATTGACTGGTTTTAATCGAATCTTGAGGTGATTAAAGTATTAAACAATAGATACAGATGGCACATGGTTCTTAGCCTTTATCATTTAATATGATGTATGACATGAATTGGAAGTGTCATCTACAAATCTTTCAATGGTGTTTAAATTGTATGGCGACCTTCCCAAACCCTTCATTGGCTCACAGCTGAATTGTAGATTAGGCCACGCATTAAGTGTAGGGCCGACTTCTAGCAATGTGGATTAATGTCACAAGGACAACACAAATGAGGTCCTTTGGATCGTCGATCTGTGGTTGATCCAACAGTGCAAGAAGACTTAGGGTTTTACCTAACTGAGTGATACACCCTATGGTTGATGGTTAATCATTTTTAGCGATTAGGGTTTGGGTTCTTGTTGCTCCACAACGTCTTACCTCTGTGAATGGCTGAGGGGGTTCGAATTCTCATTGCCATGATCTCTGGAGTCCTCTGCCTCTTGACCGCTACAAGTAAAATTTCCCTTAGAGTTATTTGTCATTTCCAGCGTTTAACTTTTCAAAAGATGGTCTAAGGGTCACTATCTGACTGAACTTTGTTGTTATGTTCAAGCATTTGACCTTTGCGTTCAGAAAAGACTCTAATGCTCAGCCTTTAGGAAGGTTTGCATGGTTGAAGTTGTGGTTAACCAAGGTAAATGAAAGCCCCTGTCTGGCGAACCACTGATTTCGTTGTTTGTATAATGGTATATTTAATCTAAATGAACTGAGTCAGGATATCACGGTTTCCTTGACAGGATGGCGACCCTGCCTTCATGTTGGGTGTGGAGCATGATTATTTAGAGGTCTTTGTTTCAGCTGGATGTATACCCCAGGAAGTTTGTACACCCCTCCACACGGAGGGGTGCAGGGGGCACTTGTCCCCCCCACGAGGGTTCGATGGGGCTGATTCCCCCGACTGGGGGGTCCGGGTGCCAGTGGTCCCTCGGCGTGGGTTTCGGGGGCAGCGCCCCCGAAACTAAAAACAGATGTAAAATTTCCTTATAAAAATATAGTAATTTCTAGTCAATCTAGGTCGTTCATTAGGCGGATGATCTGATGGTATAACTTATGTTTAGTTTAGGGTTTTTTTGCCCTAGAAAGCAACGCCTCTCTTTGTATGAGGGCATTGTATTGAGGTTGTGTAATAAATGTGTATTATCCGAGCGAGAAACATAGAGGTGAGACTATGAGAGAAAACAGAGGATATTATAGCAGATCTGTTGTAGGTTGTGTCTCTTCATTCTGCTGGATAATAGAAATGAAGGACTGGCTGTTTGGGGTGGACATAGCCCAAACTGGGTGAACCACATATATCTGTCTCTCTGGTTTTATGCGTTTTTTGTGTTTATATTTCTGCAATATTTTATATGTTTCATTGCTCTATAATATATAGTTTATAACAATTGGTATCAGAGTCGAAGGTCTATTTTGCTGACAAACTCATAGGGGAGAAGGGTTCCAGGTTCGAGTGGGAGCAATGGCGGAAGATGGTAAGTTTAGGGTCAAGAAATTTAACGGCGAAAATTTCTCATTGTGGAAGATGCAGATGGAATATCATTTGTATCAGAAAGATTTGTACTTACCATTGAGTAGAAAAACAAAGAAGCCGATGACTATGACAGATGAAGAATGGAACCTTCTCGATAGAAAGGCAGTCGGAACAATACAGTTATGCCTCGCAGCGTCGGTCACCTTCAACATTTCGAAGGAAACAACAACAAAGGGTTTGATTCAAGTGTTGGTGAAACTATATGGAAAACCCTCGGCCTCAAACAAGGTATTTCTTATGAAACGGTTATTTAATATGAATATGTCAGAAGGTGGATCTGTTGCAGACCATTTAAATGATTTTAATACAGTTACAAGTTAGTTAAGTTATGTAGGGGTAAAATTTGAAGATGAAGTTAGAGCTCTATTATTCTTGTGTTCATTGTCAGAAAGTTGGAATGGTTTGGTAATGGCCATTAGTAACTCTATTTCTGGATATAGTACTTTAAAGTTTGATGATGTTGTCGGTGCTATCCTTAACGAGGAAATGTGACGGAAAAGCTCCGGTGAGACATCGGGTAATGCTTCGAGTGCAGAGTCTAGGGGAAGGAAAATGAAAAGAGGAAAGAGCTCAGGATATCGCAGTAAATCAAGGAAAAGAAGATCCAAGTCTAGATCAGGGATAGTGTGTTGGAAATGCGGAAAGAAAGGACATCTAAAGAAAGACTGTAGATCTCGGAAGGGAAAAGGGGATGCACAAAAAGTAAACAATCATGAAGCAAATGTGACAGGTGAGGTGTTACAAGATGATTTGATTCTTTCTTTCGAAAATATTACTGATTCTTGGGTGGTAGATTCAGGAGTCTCATTCCATGTCACATCTGATAAGAAATATTTTCATAACTATGTTCAAGGGGATTTTGCACAAGTCTGTTTGGGTGATGATAATCCCTATAAAATTGTTGGAATGGGTGAGGTTCTTGTAAAATAGCAGAATGGAAACCAATGGTTACTAAATGAGATAAGATTTGTTACAGATTTGAAGAAAATCTGATTTCAACACGGCAGTTAGGCAGTGAAGGTTATGTGACAACTTTCACAGATAAGCTTAGAAGGTCACCAAAGGAGCACTGGTAATAGCAAAAAGCAAAAAAGTTGGTACATTGTATTTATGCAATGGTATTTCTAACTCTATTAATGTTTTAAATTCCAAAGAAGCAGATGCAGTATTATTGCATCATAGGCTCGGACACATGAGTAAGAAGGGGATGAAGATCCTTCACTCAAGGAATTTGTTGTCGGGTTTGAAGAATGTTGATTTGGACTTTTGTGAGAATTGCATTTATGGAAAACAGAAGAGAGTCAGATTTCTCAGAGTTGGGAAAAAAAAGAAGAGTGAAAAATTAGAGCTTGTGCATACAGATGTATGGGGACCTGCTTAGGTATCATCTCTCGATGGCTCTCGTTATTATGTTACTTTTATTGATGATGCAACTAAAAAAACTTGGATTTATTGTATTCAGAATAAATCTGATGTATTTGATACTTTCAAGAAATGGAAAGCTTTGGTTGAGATTGAGACAGGAAAGAAATTAAAGTGTCTCAGATTAGACAATGGAGGTCAATATTGCTGCAAAGAGATTAATAGGTACTATTCAGAGCATGGAATTTGCAGAGAGAATACAGTTCCAAGAACACTACAAGAAAATGGTATGTCAGAAAGGATGAACAGAACAATCATGGAGCGTGCAAGGTGCATGAGATTGCATGCAGGATTGCTTTTACAATTTTGGGTAGATGCTATAGACACTGTTGTTTATCTAATAAACAGATGGCATTCAAGTTCCTTGGATGGTGGTGTTCCAGAGGAAGTATGAACAGGTAAAATGGTAAACTACTCATTTTTAAAACCTTTTGGTTGTGAGACTTTTGTCCATATTAATAAAGAAAATATAACAAATCTTGAAGCAAAAACAAAGAAATGTGCTTTTATTGGATATGGTGTTAATGATTTTGGTTATCACTTATATGATTATGAAAATCATAAAATCATTAGGAGCAGAGATGTAATATTCAATGAAAATACCTTATGTAAGAATCAATTGTAGGAAAAGAAACAAGAAAAAAAAACAAGGAATACACAGTTCTTGATGAGATCACTGAAAAAGTAAAGGTGATTGAAAATAATAATAATCAACAACCACAACAACAGCAACCACCACAACAGCAACAGACACCCCAAACCCCTGAAAGTGGTGTTAGAAGATCTACTAGGATATTTATACCCCTTGAACGATACTCTCCTTCATTATATTATTTATTGTTGATTGATTATGGTGAACCCGAATGTTATGAAGAAGTGATGTAGGTTGAAAGCAGGAAGAAGTGGAAGCTAGCCATGAAAGAAGAGATGGACTCCTTAATGCATAACGAGACTTGAGACTTAGTCAGGTTGCCTGCAGGTAAAACTACATTGCAGAATAAATGGGTTTACAGGCTGAAGGAAGAAGATGGAGGAAAACAGAGGTACAAAGCTAGACTTGTGGTGAAGGGGTTTTCACAGAAGAAATGTATTGATTTTGATGAAATATTTTCTCTTGTTGTTAAAATGGTTTCAATCAGAAATATTTAAAGTCTAGTAGCCGTGGAAGATTTGCATCTTGAGCAGTTAGATGTAAAGATAGCCTTTCTCGATGGGGATTTGGAGGAAGAGATATATATGCAGCAGCGACAATGATCTGAGGTGAAAGGGAAGGAGAAACTAGTGTGCAGGTTGAAGAAGAGCTTGTATGGCTTAAAACAGGATCAAGGCAATGGTATCTAAAATTTGACAAGTTTATGTTTGAACAAGGTTATACTAGATGTCACTCTGATCATTATGTTTATCAAAAAAAGAAAAATGAAGGCAGCTATATTATATTGTTATTGTATGTAGATGACATGCTTGTTGCAGGGTCTAATATGCAGGAAATAAATGTGCTCAAAAGAAAATTGGCAAATTCATTTGCAATGAAGGATTTGGGAGCTGCAAAACAAATCCTTGGTATGAGAATAACTAGAGACAGAAAAAATCACAAATTAACATTGTTTCGGAATGAGTACATACAAAAGTTGTTGAAAAGATTTAATATGCACAATGCAAACCAGTGAGTACACCTTTTGCTAGCCATTTCAAACTTAGTAAGGAAATGTGCCCAAAGACCCAAGAAGACATCGATTATATGTTTAAAGTTCATTATGCATCAGCAGTTGGAAGTTTAATGTATGTAATGGTCTGCACAAGGTCTGATATTGCACATGCAGTGGGAGTTGTAAGCAAGTACATGAACAATCTAGAAAAGGAACATTGGATCACAGTGAAAAGGATTCTCGGATATTTGAAAGGTACCACAAATCAAGCATTATGCTTTGGTGGTTCAAACATTTCTCTACAAGGATATGTTGATGCAGATATGGTTGGTGACAGAGATAACAAGAGGAGCACTACAGGTAATGTATTTACTGTAGGTGGAACAACTATCAGTTGGGTTTCAAAAATCCAAAGTGTTGTTGCACTTTCAACAACAGAAGCACAGTATGTTGCTACTACAAAGGCTAGTAAAAAAATGATTTGGTTACAAAGGTTTATGGGTGAATTGGATAAGAAGCATGATATGGGCATTTTATTTAGTGATAGCCGAAGTGCCATTCATCTTGCAAAGAACTCGACATTTCATTCCAGGACTACACACATACAACTCAAGTACCATTTCATACAATCAGTGTTGGAAGATGGAGAGTTGAAGCTGGAAAAGATACACACTAGCTAGAATACTACAGATATGCTAACAAAAGTTGTAACCAGGGAGAAACTAAGAATATGCGTAGTTTCAATTGGTTTTCAAGGATGACGATGAAGATGAGAAACAACTAGGTCCAAAGAGGAGTCATTGTCCAGCAAATGAAGCAGCGGTGGAGTTGCTACAATCATTCTCCAAGTGAGAGATTGTTGGGTGTGGAGCATGATTATTTAGAGGTCTTTGTTTCAGCCGGATGTATATCCCAGGAATTTTGTACACCCCTCTACGCGGGAGCGTGCGGGGGGCACTTTTCCCCCCCCCGGGGGTTCGGGGGGGCCAATCCCCCCCGGTTGGGAGGGTACGGGGGCTAGCGGTCCCCCGGCGGGGGTTTCGGGGGCAACACCCCCGAAGCTAAAAACATATGTAAAATTGCCTTCTAAAAGTATAGTAATTTCTAGTCAATTTGGGTCGTTCATTAGGCGGATGATCTGACGGTAGAACTTATGTTTAGTTTAGGGTTTTTTGCCCTAGAAGGCAACCCCTCTCTTTGTATGAGGGCATTGTATTGAAACTCTGTAATAGATGTGTATTCTTCGAGCAAGAAATAGAGATGTAAGACTGTGAGAAAAAACAAAAGATATTACAGCGGATCTGTTGTAGGTTGTGTCTTTTCATTTTGCTGGATAATAGCAACGAAGAAATGGTTGTTCGGGTTGGACGTAGTCCAAACTGGGTGAACCACGTATATCTGTATCTCTCTGGTTTTATGCATTTTTTGTGTTTATATTTATGCAATATTCTATGTGTTCCATTGCTCTGTAATATATAATTTTCTAACACTTCAAGATTGTTCTTCACCTACACGTACATACTTAATATTCATTTCATGTTTAAGGTTCAGGGTGTATTGCCATAGTCTCTGACCAGAGGTCATGCTTTTTGCAGGTATGCTACCCGCCTTTTGGTTCATTTGAAACAGTGACTGAAAATGGCCGCGCCCTCACCAGATGATTCTCCGTCATACACAGGTTGGATATACTCCTATGATGAAATGCATTTAGTTTTTCCTGAGGTTGGGGTTGAGAATCTACGCTGTTCTTCTGTCCATGGCTTACTGACACTGGCTCTAATGGTTGATTTGAAAGACTGTCTAGGGTTTTTAGTAATGCACATTTAATTCTTAAATGTTCTAGCATTTTGAATAGAGCTACTAGCTCAAACAGCTAGGGTTAGGGAGAATTAATTTTATATTTATTTTTATATTTTCCCGACGTGGCCAGGATGTTGTATTGTTCTGAACCTATTCGACTATTAACATATACAATATATATCTTTGGTTTCTTTAATGAATTTTCCAATTTATCTTTTCTAGCTTGCAATTTACATAATCGAATGAAGGTTTGCAATGCTTCTCTGCTCCTGTTTTTGTGGTATTCAACTTGAGTAACCATGTTGGTCGACTAGAATTATTGATTATAAAGAGTAGGGTCAGAAACCTATGAGATAGCTAGTAACTTATTCCAGAATTCTGTGGAAAATAATAATGATAGTACAGGCTATAAAGTTCGATATTTCTTTAAGATATTTGTAGTTACCATGATTAACATATGTATAGAGGAAATATCCTCGATAAGGGTAGCATTTGCATGTGTTGTTTATGATAGTTTTGGGTTGTGATTTCACTGTTTCATCTTAGACTATAGTATGTGTTAGCATTTAAATATTTACTTAATTATGACAGTGAACAAATCTTATGGTAGCATTACTTTCTAAACTGCACTCTACTTACAAAAATTATTATATCATACTTATTTGTTTTGTCTACATTTCTATTCATGAACATATAGTTTCTTGCAAGCCTGCTAATTTGTCTATAAACATAATTATATGTGGCTAGGTTATCTTAGTTTACAGTGTTTAATTTATACAAAAAAATTGATATTAGGTCTAATAATTATTAAAAAGTTTACTATTAGTCTTTCTAATTTCCTATCTGGAATTTATAAATATATGCATTTATCAGAGAGCTTAATATTTATTTATTTGTTTGATAGGATGAGTGTTCTTCAGAGAATTTATTGTTTACTTATTTGCTTGAAAGTCTCTCCTCCCAACCATGAAACCACGAGTCTCGCAAAAGTGTTCGTCAGATAATTTATTGTTTTACTTATCTGCCTAAAAGTCTCTCCTCCCAAGCACATAAAATCACTGAAGTTACTAAGTATGGTTTTTATTTTTTTTCTTTTTTTCAATAATTATAATCTTTGCTAAGTTAAAATTCCTTAGTGCATTTGGGAAAACGTGATTGGAATTTGGTTTTAAGGAAATGCAATGTACAACGTTCTATAATCATGAGCATTTCTTTGAAAAATCCTAGCACTGAAATCATTATTTTCAATAAAATATGGCAATCTCAAATTATATTGCTTTTCAGCAATATCATTTTATTGTTGTTTTCTGGTAACTCAGTTCGAGCAGACTCTCTTGTTTTCTAGAATGGTCAACGTTCTCAAGAATTGTTAATTGTCTAATATTATTTCAGAAATTCCCTTTTTAGTGTCGTCTTTGATGTATCTCTGCTTAAGTAACGAGGTAATTTTCGGATGGATGAATCCTTTCAATGGATGGATGGATCCTTCACTTTTCATGGATGCAATACAACTTTTATTTCCTCTTGCCCACCAACCAGATTGTGGGTTTATGTTTGAATGAATTACAAAGGCAAGTACAAATTCGGACAACGATCAAACCCAAGACGTTCAGGCGCTGCAACGTGATGTTGGAAAGTTTTCTTTGTGATCCAGGCACATGTCTTGGTATGGACAATATAACGACCTTCGAGAGCAAGGAGGATATGATTGACTTAAAGCTGAATTGCAACTAATCTCGAGCAGGGCAAACCATACAACCCTACCGATACAAGTGAGCTCTGAACAGATGGAAAAAAACGCAACCCCTTGTGACAGCGAAGAAGGATTGAATGGCGATGCCAAAGAAAGACTCAAAGACGTAAAAAGCCAGTGATTTTGCCTTGACCAACCAAAATGGCCTTCAACGTTTGACTGAACCCGGGAGCACTGCATTCATTAAAAGGAAATGAGGTGCTAAGAACACCGTGTGCTACCAATGGTTGATCTACTAGTGTTTAATCCTAATAATTGGGTGGGACGGGAAACATGTTCAAGTTTGTGTCGAGGACGACCAATTTGAATAGTGTCACCAAGGCCAACCTCCCCCTATAATTATCAATGTTATTCATATATATTTTATGATGGTTATATATTATATATATATAATTTTTTTTTTTTTTCCAAGGAAAAAAGCATAATTTTCGTTAAGAAAGTTAAGAAAATTACATGTTGTGTGCCAGCATTGTATTATGCTTTCTATATTGTCTGATGATGGTTCTGTGATACTTTAAATATTACGAAATCATTCAATGAAATGAAGGTCCAAAAACTATATACAGACTATTTGTGGACTGTGCATATAACAACCTCGAATACTAAATAATACTGAGAGAGCCCCAAAAATGGATTGATGCAAACAATCAATCCCTGATATCTGCTCCCCCTCTATATACGGCCTATGATAGACCTGGAAGAATTCACCATTCCTGTATTCCAGTATAGTTCATTGTCCTTTGGTCAGCTGCGTGGCCTCTTTGGAAATAAAGTCAGCGACTTCATTCCTTTCCCTGTAAATGTGACAACAGACAAAAGATTCAAACTGTGATTTAAGACCAATAGTTTCATCTAGTAGTTCTCTGAGTGTGTGCATGTGACAATGATAAGATCCATTAATCCAGTTTATGATGAGCTGAGAGTCCCTAAAAATTTGTATTGAGGGGTAGTGTTTTTCTAGGGCAAAATGCAAAAGGTGTCTAAGACTGTTGATCTCGACATAGTTGTTTGTGCCCCTCCCTAGCCCCACTTTTAGTTTGTAATGACTTGCCTATGACAGGGGAAGAATGCCCGACCCCCGCTCCCTACCCCCACCCCCACAACCTTCAACATTTGTAGAACCATCAAAGTAGGCCCAAGGATGATTCTTATCAATAGTTTCAGGGATAATAATTGGGGGAGGGGGGGGTGTCTTTGTCTTCAGGAAGAGAGTTGTAGATGGCTAGGATATTATTGCATAGAGAAGCACCCAAGATGTTTTTGTCCTGAAAATTTTTGGAGTTCCTAGTTATCAAGATACCCTAGCAAATGATAAGCGGCAAATTCTTTTGTCTCAAGTTTGTTGTTTTGGTCCACCAAGTCTCCCAGGCTTCTGAGATATTATTGCTAGTCCACTGGTAGGGGAGATTTTTCCCCGGGTAGTAGAGTTCCAGATTTCAATTGAAACAGGACAGTGAAGGAAGAGATGGTATGTGTCTTCAGAGGCAGAGTTGTAGAGGTTGCATCTAGACGACCCATAGATGTTGTGTTTTGTCAAATTGCAGTTAGAGGGGGATCTTGTTGGAGAGTATAGCCCAAAAGAGGAGCCTCGATTTGTGAGGGGCTTTAAGCTTCCAGAGAGAATTCCACCACCAGCTTGGAGGGCCAGTGGCAAGAGTTTCCATAATGGAATCAAAACCTACTTTGGGGGAGTAATTTCCTGTGGTTGCCTTAGCCCAAATAAGCATGTCCTCTCTTTCAATGATCTTAACATTTGCTTCCTCCAAGTCACCTAAAAACCCACCCCAGTCCACTCTCCATCTGTCACTGATCCCTAGGGTGTCAAGATCCTTCCAACGGTTGTGAGGGGCTTCCTCCCTAGCCTCCACATGAATATGAGACAGAAGGATATGGCCAGTTTCCCTAAGTTCCATTCTCATGTCTTGTGGGAGGATGTGAACATTCCTACTGCCAACCCAGGGATCAACCTCAATTCTGATTTGAGTATCGTTTCCCACTTGCCAAGCCAGTCCATATTTTATGATGTTCATGGAGCAAATGATTGTTTTCCATATGATTGAGGCCCCTGAGTGGTGGTGTTGTGTGCTGCAGATCCAGTCAATAAGGGAGAGAGAAAAGATATACTTGTTGTAGATAGCTTTGGTCCATAGGCTGTTTGATGAGATAATTTGCTAGACCAATTTAGCACCCAGATCTTTTGCAAAGCCTTGAGGCTCCTTTAGACCCCAGCCACCCCACTTCTTAGTCTTTGCTATCCGATCCCAATTAACCCATGCAAAGACTTTGCCATCGTCTTTGCCCGGCCAAAGAAACCTTCGACAAATCTATTTGATTCTGTGGAGAATGCCTTTGGGAATCTAGGCGAGAGACATCGAGTAGACCATAATGGCATCTAGAACTGATTTGATGAGGGTGAGTCTCCCAGCCCTGGAGAACCATCTCTGTTGCCAGATATTTATGCATCCTTCAATCTTTGCAGTCAACCAGGCCCAGTCAGCAATGCGGTATCCATTGGGTTTGAGACGAAAACCCAAATAGCTTAGACCAGCATCCAAGTCATTTTTCACAAAGGAAAAGTGTTGGGAGGCAAAGTGTTGCTCGTTAGGAAGGCAGGAGCAGAAGGTAATCATTGATTTTGAAAAGTTCGACTCCATTCCTGTAGCTTTGCAAAATAAAGTTAAAATTGCCTTGAAAACAGTGGAGTCATTTAGGGACCCATTTAGAAAAATAAGAATATCATCAACAAAGAGAAGGTGAGAAATGGTAGTCCTGTCACTGATCTTGACACCTCTTAGTGAGCCATTGTTCCTTGCTGCCGAGATGAGTCTGTTGAGGCTTTCCATTACCAGGAGGAACAAGAGAGGGGAGAGCAGGAAGCCTTGAAAGAGCCCTCTTTCAGCATGAAAGAAATTTGAGGCAGCACCATTTATCAAGACACTCAAAGAGACTCCAGAGAAACAACAACCCACCCACTTGATGAACTGATGGGGGAAGCCCATATGAGTTAGAATAAGTTGAAGGTAGGTCCAGCTAACTCTGTCAAAGGTTTTTTATAGGTCAATTTTCAGAATGGTAGATTTTAACGAATCGGATTTGATTGAGTGAAGAAATTCCTGTGCAATGCCAATAGCTTCCTGGATGTGACGATGGCTTATGAAGGAAAATTTTTCTTTGGAAATCATTCTTGAGAGGATGGGTTTAATGCGGAGGGAAGTGATTTTGGAATTTTTTTTATAGATGCTATTGCATAGAGAGATGGGTCTGAAATCATCAAAAGATAGGGGGTTGTCCACCTTGGGGATGAGGGCTAGGAAGGTAGAGTTAAAAGCCTCTCTCATAACCCCTGAAGTTCGACAGTCTTCTGCAACAAGTAGTAGGTCTTGACCGATGAGTTCAAAAAAAGTAGTGAAAAATTCAATTGGCCATCCATTCGGCCCTGGACTTTTGTCTTTGCCCATGCTTTTAAGGGTTGCCTCCAGTTCAACAAGTGTGATAGGAGCATTAAGAATCTCCTTGTCCTCTTCCTCGACGAAAAGAGGAATAACCTCTGAGACTCTTAGAATCTCCACTATGTTAGCTTCCCTGGGCCTCTTGTAGATGTCTGAGAAATGGCGAACGCCCAAATCTGCTAACTGTGCAAAAGAGTTGGTTTCCCTTCCATTTTTGTCTCTTAGACTCCAAATAGTGTTGATGTTCTTTTTGCCTCTGGAAAATTGTTGAAAGAACTTGGTGTTTTCGTCTCCCCCTTTTAGTTGGGTAGCCTTACTCTTTAGTATCCAAGTCTCTTCAATTCTTTGGAGAATTTTAATTTTTCCCTTTTCCATCTTGACCAGGTGTTCCTTGGAGTCGAAGGAAGAGTAGCTCGACAAGCCCCGGGACTCTAGGAAGCCCAATTCGACCTAAATTTTGGCCAAATCCTTTTCCTCCTCCAGTTTTTTATTCTTAATCTAGGCTATTGTTGCTTGTTTAAGCTGATTCAAATTTTGCGTAATGACAGAACCTAGAGAGAGCCCCTCTTCCCCATTGAAGTGTGTCTAGTTCTTTGAAACTAGGTCTTGGAAACTAGCGTCCCCAATCCATACAACATTGAATTTGAAGGGGGAACTCAACTTCTTAGCCTCATCTTCCAGATCTAGAAAAATGGGGGAGTGGTCAGAGCAACATCCTGAACCAACCTAGTGTCTAATGCGCCCTAGTCCGTTGAGAAGATTGGGTCTGATGAGGAAGCGGTCAAGTCGACGGGCCAGTGCAGGACCCCGATATGACAATTCCTCTAGGTGGGCATCTTGCAGGCCGACTCAAGGCTGAGAAGCTCATTGTCATCCAGAAGTTTTTCAAAATATTCAGTAAGGGCATCTAATTGAGCTCTGTGTCCCTAGGATTCAGCCAACCTCAAAGAAAGGTTTAGGTCTCCCCCTATAATAATATCATTCGACTGCATGAAATCCTATCGGAGGAGACTGTCCCAGAAAGCCTCCCGATGATGGCAAGGCCCAAAGATGTTTAAGAGTCTCAGAGAGATGAGGGGCGAATTTGAGATGATATCTGCACCGAGAAACACATGCCTACCCCAAGCATTGCAGATTTTGACAGTGCGATTGTTAAACCCCAGAGTGAGTCCGCCCGAACGACCTTTGGCATCCAGGTAGAAAAATCTCCAGTCGGGCAAAAGAGAATTTAGGGTATTGTGGATTGACAGGTCATCCCCCAAAGTTCCTTGGAGCATTATGAAATCCAGATTATGAGAGTTACAGAGTCTTTTGAAGGCCAGGTTTTTGTCGGGGCTGGCCAACCCCCTACAGTTAAAGGAGAAGCCTTTCATGGGAAACCTGGGGCAGGGTTGCCCTTTGCTCTAAGGACCTAGTCTATGGGGACTTGGATGCTGGATGCCACCTCAAAACTGGCTCTCTTGATGGCTATAGAAATGCGGGATTGCCTGCCTCGAGGGACTTTCGGGAGAGGGAGGGGAAGGGGTTCATCCTCCAATCCGTAGGCATGGAGGGAAGGGGGGATGGAATGTAGATTGTATCGATGGGAAGAGCCGGAGGTCGAGGCATCTG
This sequence comes from Pinus taeda, assembly GCA_000404065.3. NCBI lineage: Eukaryota > Viridiplantae > Streptophyta > Pinopsida > Pinales > Pinaceae > Pinus > Pinus taeda. Next base: position 39,467 of record APFE031023190.1, on the reverse strand, counting down.
GGGTATCATTAAAAGGGAGGAGGCTATGAGTGCAGGGGGAGGGAAGGCAAGGGAGAGGGGCAGAATTCACTAGGAAAATAATTTGACTCAGCTTGGGGATGGGGGTAAATACATTCGAGGTAACCAGACTAGGATTAGTGACATCAATTAAATTAACAAAAGGAGAAACAAAAATTGCAGGAGAGGAGGTACCCGTGAGTCCTATGCTTTCTTTAGAAGCCCTGGTGCTCGGTGCCACAGAGTGCAAGGAGTCGGGCCTTGGGAGGCTGGAAGGAGTAGGAGGTCGTCTGCTGGTAGCCATAGACAATCTGGACTGCATGTCCGAGAGTTCAGCCATTCCCAAGTCCGTTTGAGTGGAAGTCGTTGCTACCTTGATTGGAGGGGATGGTTTGAACCCTGTGACTAAGGGGCATTTTTTGTAAAGATGGCCAACCTCATGGCATTTCTGGCACCTGAAGCAGATACCCTTGTAATCCAACTCCTGCCAGTGCATAGTAGAACCCAAATGGAACTAATAACTCTCCACCAGGTCGTCCCTGGTGTCCAAGTGAACTAAGATACAGGCCATCGCCAGGATACCAGTATCCATGTAGGACCTATCATGGTCGAGGTAGGTACCCAGGTCATCGCTGATAATCCTAAAGATTTCCTCAGACCAGAACTGTACCAGGAGGCTAGGCAAACGGACCCATATCGGCCTAGCACCTAAGCTTTCCTTTTCGGGGTCGAAAAGAGTAGACCATCGTTTTAGGAGTACTGGTGTCATTTTTATATGCCAGTACTGCGTGAGTATCCAATTAACATCCTCAGGCTCATCGAAAATGAGAGCAAACCATCCGCGGGAGAGTGCCAACACTGCGGGAAGCTGAGGAAGAACATTCCCCCACACCTCCATGGTCCATTTCTTCAATCGTCCTGGAGTGTAATTCCGGCCACGAACACGTCCGACCAGGACCGTATTCTCTGTAAGGGTTGCCTTGTCCATGTCAATGCCTTCGCTGAAAACCAGTGATCTTCCTCATTCCCGGGTTTTGGAGCGCTTGGATGCTTTTACTTTGGGAACCCTAGGTTTCTGGAGGTCCGGCTCAGGAGTGACTTCTCTGCCTGGGCTGAGCTCAAGGTCTGAATCCCTTGTTACTTCGTCATCCAGTGCATTGTTGATGATGCCTTCGAAGTACCCAGAGGGTTGGGGATTTTCCTTGTATTCACCAAACTGCGGGAAAGCCTGTGAAAAATCTGGAAGGTTGTGCTGGAGATCAGGATCGTGGAGTTCTCTGTGAAGCTCGACTGTTTTGAGGAGCGGTTTGTCTTGAAACCCTTGGCAGGGGCCTTCGCCACCTTGTATAGCTTCAGTTGCCTGGGGCTCGCTGTTCCAAGCAAGGAGGTCAGTTGGAGATGGAATTGAAAGAAAGAGGGTGGACGAGCCTTCAGTAGGGTTTATAAAACCCTCGGTGACCGTAACTCTCGATTGAGAGATCTCCAACCTAGACAAAGTGGTTTCCATATCTGCCAGACCATAACTGACTTGGTCAACTTGGGCTGCCGATGCACTGTATGTTTCCAAAACAACACCCCCTTGCGACAATGGACGAGAGGCCACGAATATTTCAGATTTTGCACAGTTGTCTGATGAATAATCCACGAGTTCCTCCTCGTAACCCTCTTCCATAATGGGGTTTAGTGGCTGGTGGGGCTGGGATATGAGGTCACAGAGTAACTGCTTGTGGAGAGACGGAAAACTGATGTAACTGCATAGAGTAAACCTTACCCTTAACCCATGGCGAGACTGATAAGTTTTTGGCCTACAACAGTTAGAGCTTGGGAATTATGGAGCGGCAAGACTCACAAGACCAAAAGAAACCAAAAAACGTGGCAATGGATGGAAGGGACCGAGGAAGGTTGCTCCACGTGAAAGGGTAAGTTGACAGAAAGGCACTGAGGGAGCTGACACTTGCCAAGGGGAGCTCGCATGCTTGTTGAAGCTATTGGAAGATAGAAGGAAAGCGCCCTAGGAATAAGCAGATACTAGTCGAGAAAGATTAATGGATGGAAGAGAGAAGCCGCCCAATATCGAAGCTTTTTGCTTCCTCCCTGGTTTCCTCATCGCTTCCTCCCCATTCGTTTTACACTATTATGTTTATATTATTATTATTTCTATTTATAATGCATCATATTTATTTATGAAGAACTTATTTAAGATGATAATAAAAATAATATGGACAAATTACAATATCTTAAATTTGTTATCAACAACAATTTTCAAATTTGTTTAAAGACAAATCAATTTTTTTATATAAGTTTTAATAATTTAATTCTAAATTATATATTTGGCATCTTCACTGTTTTTCCATGCTTGTGATCTTGTTTTGGTGATTACTATGGTTTTTCTTTGCGTGTTTAGGTTGTCTAATCTATGTGAACACCCGTTGTACTCACAAAGAAATTTGTAAGCACTGTCACACAAATGTCGTCACGGTCATCCAAAGGTCTATCCTAAGTGTCAAACTTGTCACTTTCATCTCTAAACAGTCCCATAGAGGGTCATGCTTTTATATTTTGTCCTGGCAGTTACTGTCGTCATGTTGTCGAAGTATGTTAAATGTGTGATCACAATGTCAAGAATTTACGAGTTCACTTGCCTTTCACACTTAGCCATTTTCCTGAAAAATCTCTTAATGGAGCAACTCCATTTCATCATATCCTGACTGAGCTAAACTACACAGTCTTAGCCCTCAGTGGCACTACTCTGTCTCCTGGAACTGTGCAAATCTTCAGGATGTCCTCCGATCTAGTTACAATGCGCAATCCTAGAAGTGAGCAGTTGTCGTCCTTCCCAGAACTACATAGAAACTCCCTCAAAACCTATCTAAATTGTGCACTTCCCAAGCACAGTCATGAAGCCTCCTTCCTGCTTTATGGAACCCTGCATTGCATAGAGAACTCAGCCTACACTACTCCTAGAAATTGTGCAGTGGTTTCCTCCTATTGACCTCCCTTAGTCGGGACTCGCTACTTTCAAAAACTGCACAGAACTATGCCGTGGTCCCTCTATTTTCCAAACTTGTTTTCCCTCTAAAAAATGTGTAGAGGTGTCCATTAAGGTCCCACCTTGACGCTGTCACTCGTGTCCTTAACTGTGCAATTCTACGTCCCAGTGGCCTCTACGCAGTTTACCCCAACTGTGAAGACCATGCCCCAAGTTCCTTGTCCAAGCCTGAGTTGTGCTCTGCATAGTTTCAATGACCATTCCTCGCTCCATGTCACCTAGAAATACGCAGTGCACAGTTACTAGGCCCTCTTATCAGCATGTCATCTATCTCGGGCCTGAAACACGAAAAACAATGCATGATGTTAGATTAGGAGGTTTTGGATTTGATGTCATCCTGTTATGAGTGAATTGCAGGAACAGGTACACTGATAGATCATGGCGAGACAACAAATGATATGAAGAAGGCACACACATGCTAGAAAACTTACTTTTAGCTAGACAGATGAAAGAAGCGACAGGCGAAAGAAATAGATGTGTTGAACCATCTTACAAGACCAAGACCATTGAAGACCTCAGAGCACCAAGCCATGTGAATGAGAAGGAAAAGCATGCCCGAGAGTACATCCATCACTTAGAAATGCAACAACTTGGTATGGACACCACAGCCAACCAATACATGTCAACAACGTCATGAGTTGTTGAGGCCACGTCACCATTATGGACCATATCTATTGTAACTAAATGTAATGTAAAGTGTGAAAGTCCAATGGACGCACAAAAGAAGTTGAAGAGTCATGTCAGTTGAAAAGTCATATATTGGTGGCCACCTACCAAATCCACTTGGACCCCCACCATTGTTTCTTTCAACTTTTTAGATTCCTTGATTGTAGCACAATTTACTATTTTAACACTTTTTCATGTGTTGAACTTCCAGAGCCGTTTTAAGGCCCTAAACGACATTTTTTGGGACCCATGTTCCTCTTCCCAAAAAGGTCGTTTAGGGCCTCAAAATGGCTCCGAAAGTTCAGGACCTGAAGAACTGCTAAAATAGTAAACTATGCTACAATTAAGGAAACTTAAAAGCTGAAAGAAACAATGGTGGGGGTCTAAGAGGATTTGGGGGATGGCCACCAATATCCACCTGGATCATGAGGGTAGTCTAAGAGTCACAAGGGTCAAACACCACCCTTGTCAATATACACACCTCCCATTGTATGAGTAAGAACTTTTCACCTTATCTCCTCCCACATAGCATAGAGAGTTATCAGTCAATTCTTTGAGGAGCGAGGAGTGGCTCCAATGTCCCACTATTGGGACTAGTGATGTATGGTGTAGAGATGTGTCTTGGGAATTTTGCTCAATTCATAAGCCTATTAAGGCCAGCACATTTTCACGCATGTTTTGTAGATGTTTGTAAGACTAATCTTTAAAAAATTGTAATGCATGTTTTCTTAACATGTACTAAGATAGTTGAAATACTTTGGTTGTTTTAGTACTTACAGTGTTGAAGATATGTTGTATTGCTTATCATTGTCGTCTCGTCCTTGTGGACTACTCTGCAGGACATTAGACAAACATGTCTTGTATTGGTTATAACGATCGTAACCTCCATGTGGACTACTCTGATAGAAGGTGTATGCGTTTTCCCTTGCACTTCGGTTTTAATGATTACCGCATCCACTGTGGACTACTCCTTTGGATGCTAGATAGACCATGTCTAGTTCACTTGTGTTTTTTCCTAGGTGGTACTACTATCTCTCATTTAGAGGGTCACTTTACTCTTCCTTTTTGCAGTAAGAGAACCTTGAGACAGTTACATTATGCACTCACCGGGAACACTACAAAAACAAAAACAAGTAACTAATTACCATTTCAAAAGTATTCCAGAGTCCATATTTTCCTCTAATTAGTAAATTACTAAGTCCACAACAGTAAAAATTAACTAATAAATATTTACAACACCTGAGGGTGTCACATCTCTCTCCCCTTGAGTGAAACACCGTCCAAAATGTTTATCTTTCTAACTGGTGATAGAAATAAATCAAGATATGCCTCCTGCTTAAATTATTTATCCACCCATGTGACTTCTTCTGGGCTAAATTGCTTCCACCACACTTTAACCTAGATGATAGCTCACTTTCATAACATTATTTCTCTTTGGTCGAGTATATGCAGAGGTTCTACTAGAAATTCTCTGTCTAGTTCGACTTGCCACAATCACAAATTAGTCATTAATCTGACACACACACACACACACACACACACACACACACATATATATATCCACAAATTCAAGTATCCTTTTACAAATATGTAGATGTTTAGTTTGCAACCAAACATAAAGACATAAAGGCACACTCTAAAATTTGAAACCAGAGCAGATGCGACATACCTTGTCTTTGTTGTGAGGGGATAGTGTATGATATGAAAACTTAACATCTAGCGATGGATGTCAATTAAAATTATCTTTGTGCTTCCGACAACAACAACAATGATTATCCATGTTCGATATTTGTTTTTGTGCCCAAAACAAAATTCGATTATATCTATCTTGATGTCATATAAATTTATTATTATGTATAAAAAAATATGAAAAGGGATAGAAGTCATCAAATAGCGTCAAAGCTTTCGACTTTCTAAGCTTTGAATTATCTGGATAAATTTCAACTAATATACAATCATTTATTTCTGCTATATATGAAAATACTTTAAATTTTTGTTTTTTGGTTTCCCATCACTAATTCCGGCTTTTAGAGTTATTTATATAAGCTAAGCTTTGAATTATAAGGATAAATTTCAACTATTATAAAATTATTTAAAAAAAATATATATTTAGTGTCTCATCATTAACTCTTGCTTTTGGAGATTTGGTGTTTGGAATCAAATTGCAAGTTATCCCACCTGTGTTCAAATCTCTGGAAGCATTACCCTATTGTAGGGAAAACCCAACACCCCCCATTACTTCAAATAATGGGGACCATTTCCATTAATTTTTAGCAAAACACCTTTTATGATTTTCATTAAGTTAATTATCCTAAAAAATTTCCCTTTTTACTTTTGTCGGATTTCTCCTTTAGGGTTCTTTCATTGAATCCGACTTTTCACAAGCTTTTTATCGATACTTGTTTCGCTTCATTTGGTCAACCAATTTGTAAATGACACTCCTTTGAAGTTTGATCATTTTCTCACCCGAACTAAAAAATATAAATAAATGTATAATATTTCAATTTTTGCAATTAAAATAGTCATTCATGGTGAATATTAACTCTCAGTTAATTTTTATTAATTTTTTCATTTTTTACTAACAGTGCTACAAAATGACCCAACTAAATTGTACGTTAGTTGAAACGCATTTCAGGATCTTGGTAATTTACTCCAATTTTCTACTTTAAAACAAATTGCCAAACCCATTATATTAAAATTGCAAAATGGCCATAGTTTATTTTGTAGGACTTTTAATTTCACGTGGGACCCACTCCACATCACCTCTTTCCTTCCAAAATCTCGATCTAACAAAATGAAATCCAAAAAAAATTACAATTTTAAAATTTTAATTTCAAATAATTTTGCGATGTAATATTGTAATTGTAATACATCACAAGTCACATATCACAAATATCAAATATTTTCTTTTGACACTTGTTTTAGAAAAATCGAACTCTAATTGCGATTTAGTTTTATATAAAAAGTTGAATTTTTAACATAAAATTTATTTGATCCTCCTTGTCCCTCCACAACCTCACCCTAATGTCACTTTTCCTCCACCTCACCACACCCCTTGTACCTCCATTAACTTCTCCCTTATCCCTCCATACTCTCCCCATCCCCCACGTTCACACTCCTCCACAAGCCTCCCACTTACAAACGTATAAGGTGTTTGGTTTATATAATTTTTGTTTTTATTTTATTAATATAATTTGTAATAAATATATTATAATATATTATGTTATAATTATAATTTAATAATATAATTTTAATATAAGATAATTATATTATTAATATAATATAATATATTCTAACTAAAATTTAAATCAATTTTTGTTAATGAATTTATAAATAATTAAGTTTAATAATATAAATGTAATTAATTAGCATTAATTAATTAATAATTATGGTCTAATTTAAAATTAGATTTTGACTAAAAACATTGATTTTTAGCCTAAACAATAGAAATTTCAGATTTTTCACAATTTTAATACACCAACTCTGGAATCTCATAAATCTAGTTTTACTTGGCCAAATGAGGCCCAAGATGGGATTTTGCAAAGATAAAAATATGGAGAATAATTCTGAAGTATTTTTATTTCCAGATTTGATAGGTTATTGTGTTTAAAATTCAACAGAATATCAGGCTCCGAATTTTTAACAAAACTAATTTCTGAGTTTAATTTTCTGCATTTTCATTTGCCCACAACTTCTACTAAGTGCAAATTCATTCACCTATGTTCTCCTTGATCAATTAGATCATCACAGATATTAATAGAAATCTCTGATTCATTTTCATTAATTCTTTAGTTAAGTTTTGATTGTATATATTTTAATTCCAAATTTGGCATTTTGATTTTATTTTTGCATTTTACTTTTGTTTTGATTTGTTTTTGCAGGAAAACAGTTGAAGAGATGAGGAGAAGAAAATCTCAATCAATGAGAATGCTCCAAAAATAGAATAATGAAATTTTGGGCCAATGGAAATTGATGGAGTAGATTTTTTCTTCAACAAACTTTCTTGTTGATAATTCTTTTGTAAATATTATAAATAACAAGTTGTAGAATGTATTAGGGGATTCTCTCATCTACAATTCTAGAATCTAAAAGCACTACTGTAATAGGGATTTAGAGTTGTAGGTGAAAGGAGAGAAAATCTCAGAGTTGGAAATTATTGAGGATTTTTTTTTGCATTATGAATTATGTATGATGGGCAGAGCTTGTACTATTGCAGCTCTTGTTGTAACAACAAAAGTTCAAATATTGTAGAGGATTATTGGAGACCAAAGCCAGAGATAGAGATTCAATAAATTGGTATTTATAATACTATTGTTTTAAATACTAGTTTCATTTTATGATGGCAGGAATGTGTCATTTTATGCATATTTATTCACTATTGTCAGTTTGGCTAATGTCTCAATCATATGTTATTATTTCTCTCATCTTATGGGTTGAATTCTGATTTCTAGGTAACTATTTACTCATAAGTGTGTCTTTTAATATTTATTTAACAAATAATGATATGTTGTAAACTATTTCCTCATATTATTGTTTAATTATTCGAATTACTGATTTAACAATCAATATCATTTTATGAACTACTTGCTAAATGTTGTTCGTTTATTATTTCAGTTAAGAGGTCTCTAAATAGAATATCTTTTTCTATTCATAATCTAAGTTAATTGAACTAATTTTTTAGCTTGATATTCATTATGAGCCAGACATATTTAAATCACAATCATTTAAATATCTTGTTGTCGATTGGGTTAGATCTATATCTGCCTAATTGAGATAGGAATAGGATTTAGTTCCTTTTGCTTGCATTTTAGAATAATTTTTGCATTTAAATTAATTCTACATTCCTAAAAGTCCTCTTTACAAAGAGGAAAACTTTAGTTTTGAATTGGTTGAGCCCTAGATCATCTTAAGGATCACTTTATTGACTGATCATAAGAGGGTCTTCTCCATTGATAGATGAAAGTCATATTTTAAGCCATTGGTGATTGAGAGAAGATAATCAAACCTAGTAAAACCAGTCGGAACCATCATTCCAAACAGAAAAGGAATTGCTTTAAGGTCCAAACCGGGTGGTCATCTTCAATGTTGTTGCAACTAATTTCGAGGCATCAACATTTTTGGCATTAGAAGGAGGGCCAGAAGAATTATTGTCTTTTGGAGTTTTTGAAGTTTTATTTCACAATGGCTCCTCTTAAACTTTCAATTTGGAGTTGTATTTCTAGTGTATCTTCCAATACTCCACCAGAAGTGGTAAGAATCTTGTCTCAAGTAAAGTTTAATAGTAAGATGAATACGTATGCATTTAATCATGCTTTACAATTCATTCAAATTTTTTCAAATTCTACTTTTTAAGGAATTGATGAAGGTATTTTATGGAGGATTTTTACTCTTACATTCACAGCAAAAGCCAAAAGCTGGTGTCAATCGCTTCGAGTTGCCTCAATTCACAACTATGATCAATTTTTTACAAGGTTCCTTTGTAAATTTGATGGTTATAAATATGAACATGTATGTGACGATTTTGAATACTTACAAAGATTCAAAAATGAATCTTTGATTGATTTTACCATCAGGTCTCATTTAAATTGTTTGAAATTTAAAATTGAAGAAAAACTTACAGAAGAAGAATTATTAGATTGCTTTAAACATATTTTCTCTCTTCCTCCCATTCATAGTCCATGTGAAATTATTTCAAGCTTTGCTCAAAATCCTTCTAAATATATTAACATAATTGAGAATTCCAATATAAAGGTGCATACAAATCATGATGAAGTGATTTTGGCCATCTATGATAAATTATTTAATTTAATACACACCTCTTACACTATTAATGATAATCATATTAATAAACCAATATTGCAAAGCTTGGAAGATTTTGTTAATCAACCACAAGAAGATACTAGGAACAATCTTGGAGAAGATACCACTTTAAAAGCTAAAAATTATTGTGTGTTAAATTCAGAAAATTAGAGCATAAATCAACAAGTACAAGCAACAATTAAAGTTTCCAATAACGCGCAATCTAACGTACAAATTTTTGAACTCTTTTATGATGTGCAAATGCCAAATTCATGATAGCAATGCAACTTTCTTCAAAAAAGCATAATTAGCCAAGTAAATAATCGTAAATCTGAAATTTGTAATGAAGAAAATAGACAAGAGTTCTCAAATAATGACACTTTTAAATCCATTGCTTTTTATTCTCATTTATATCTCTATCCTGATGTTTTTTTTCTGATATCAATTTATCCCCTCTTAACATTAATGATATTCCATCAAATAGAGAGGCTTACTTAAATTAATTGCCAATTAGTTTTTATAAATATAAATAATTAATTACTGATCTTTCTTCTGATATTAATGGACATGTTCTTTATATTTCTTCTTGTTTGGATACATCGGATGAGATCAAAGGGAATTCTAATGAATGTTGTGGGGTCATTTATGATAATTACTTTGACATTGAGGATGTTGATTTGTCCTCTTCCCAATTGAATCCTTATGATCAAAGTCGAATCACATGTAAAAATGAAGAGCACTCTAATTCAAAAATTGTTTCAAAAATTAATCATTCTCACGATTTCCGCATTCAAAAAATCATTCCAATATATGATTTATATGACGATCAAGCTCTCATTCCTATTCAAAATCATGATTTTATTTCTAATTCATAAGTTGGTATCAAAAATCATTCTAATTGCATTATTCTAGCCAAGTCTTGTGAAAATGAATTTGTTTTAAATCAGTCTCAATTTTGTAGTAACACTGGTGTAAACTACGATTGGATTTTGTTATTGTTCTTTCACTTATTTTGTTTAAATTCATATTTGTTTTCTGTTTTTAGTTTTTGATTTTTAAATACTTTGTATTGGCGTATTAAGTGGCTCAATATTAAACACTGAATTGATGTGTTCCCTAAATAAGAAGATGAAGTTTCACATCATAATCATGAACATCAAGGGCTATTAATCTTCCAATTTCAATTAATGTTCATTTCTTATCAATTACTTATATATTCTCAAAGGAAGTGTCAACAAGAGAGTGTATTCTCACAATATGACCAGCAATCTAATTCAATTAATAATATTTCATTGTATCTAACAGATGTCCACCCATATTTCATAGACCCCTTTAAAAATATTTGGATAATTTTCCCACACAGGATATTATTAATAATTTAACACTTTCACATAACACTAACATATTCATGCATACCATTGTATCTAAAATTTCTTATCCACAATCTAGTCTGTTATCCCCTCTTTTGAACCTCTTCCCATAATCAATAGAAATTCATCTAGGTAATTTTAAATAAGTTGCTAACAATAACTTTAAATTCTAATTTCAGATTTAGTTTTCTTAGTTTAATTATATTTGTACTTTTTTTACTAATGTATGACATGTACATACATGCAGGAAACAAAATGCTTGCATGGTTATATTGGAAGTATGACTATATCTAGTCAATTTTCCTTCACTAAGTTAGGAATAGTAATATATTAACTTAGATTATATTTCGTTTTGTCTCATTTATTCCATTATTTCATATTTTTCAATAAGCAAGTAATGAATCCAACTTTTTTTTAGCATCCCCTTTCATTTTTGGAAAGAAACCTAAAACATTTTAGAAGTTCTTAAATATCTAGATCATACATATTTGTGAACCCCTTAATTGTCTTGTTTTGTAAAAATTCATCACATTGATCATACATGAAGAAATTCCAAAAATTTGCTACATCTTGACAATTTTTTATTTATATGTACTTCTAAAAAGAATTTGTTTTCACCACTCTTGCCTTCCGATATAAATTTGAGGTGGATGTAATTTGAAAATTCATTATTTAGTGTTTTTAGATTAAACGAGTAGGTGATGTTGAACATATACAAATTTTGAGAAAAATTCGGAGAACTTGAAGATTCATGAGGTAAAGTTACAATCAAAATTCTCTCAGGTATGTGTTTATAGGTTCATTGTCATCTATTATTAGTTTTAATTTTTCAAAGGTTATTTATTATTTTTGTTTTGTTTCTATTTTAGGTCTTCATTGACTTGATTATGGAGACCTAACATGAGCAAGCAGCCAACCCTTTTTCAAATATGCAACATATTCAAGGAAGTATTATTGGTTGTTCATCAGAATTTGAGAATTTTTAATTTTGCTTTCATTCATTAAAACCCCAAAAGGCCTTTAAAAATGGTATCAGAAGATTCATATCAAAGCACTCTAATGGCATAATTGTCATTATTTGAAAAGATCCGATGAACATATTACCTTATCCAATATTTATGATATCTATTAAAAGGGATTTTGTTAAAAGGAAAAGTTAACTTGGTCACTTTCTTTTGAATTGAAAACCTTAAGAAATTGTCAGAGCAACAAAATGCCACATCTCATATCACATTTCGCATATCAGAGGTTTTCAATTGAGCATATCTCCAATATCTCGAATCACCGATCTCCGATAGTTGACCTCACCAATATTGCAATGTCCATACAACCCTGGACCCAATACAATATTTAAATCCAGTTTTAAAAGAAATCGTGTTCGCTCATAAATAGAAATTTTGGTTGAGGTACATGATTAAAAGTTCTAATTTCCCAGATCCAATATGAAATTAAATCTATATAATAAATTATCAAGTCCATTCTCCCTCGCATATTGATGTACAAAACATGTTACATCCCGTACTCAAAACTTTTGATCATCGATTTCTTACAAAATCCAAAGGCAGTCCCACTAAAGATCCACATCATTTATCGCATTCTCGCATATCTCAAGAATAATATTGGCATTTACTTTCCCTAACTGCTCCGATCTCCAGTATGATTATTCTCCGATATCATAGTCACTCCATCGTAATTTTGCATCGCATATACTCATATCGCAATGCTTGTATCGCATCGCAAAACTCAAACAACACCTTGTCTTAACATCTTCTGATATGCGGTAAACTCCGACATATGTCTATTTTCCATTATCTTTTAACTGTTGCATAAAACTCAATCACATATCGACATAGGTAAATCTAGTAGCTTAACAATTAAGCATCACAAAGAAACTTTGGATGCGAAACATCCAACAAAGCGTTATCCTATATAAAATACTTTAAGGCACTCTTGGGCAACCACTATGGTAATGAAGCAATTGCTAAGATATTTGGAACATGACTAAATCATTTTTTATTTCCCTTATATTTGGGTATTAATATATCACTCTATATATAATATGCGAAATTCAAGACCTCTCCATTTATACTTCTGTTTTACATTTTCTTCGATTTGGTCTTGATTCTCAACAATTTATGAAAATCATGGAGTCGATATGAAACTTGTAATATTAAGATAACATTTATCATTGTAATTCATTAAGAAGCATATCTTCATTCTTATTTATGAATGCAAAACGTTGCTTTCTAGTTTACTGCTCGCTTTAGATTAGATTTAATAAATAGTGATTTTGGGTTAATAAAATTTCTTCATGCTTTTAATTTTAATTAAATTAAGAAGCTATCTTTTGTTGGAAGAAAATGATACCTCTCAGGTAATATTAAATGCAATTCTCCAATAGTAAGTTTTATGTACCCACTTTCATTTATTTTCATTACTTTACTTTTTTTTTTAGTTTTGCTTTTAGTTTTTGTTGATCTTAAACTTTGTATTTATCAAGTCTTCATGAACCTTTCATACCTCTACTAGATCGGTTTTGAAGTTCATTATCTTTTGTTCAGTTTTATTTTATATTCTTGAGATAAGTAGTATTGATCCTCATCAAATCAGCTAAACTAGGGAGTTTCTAAACCTTTTATTGTTCCTTTAAGCATTACATTTGTCAGAAAATGGTTAAGATGATTTTTGCAGGTTTTGCTTCGAAATAAGTTTGCAGTAGACAGATATTTTTCATTAGCATATTATCTATCGTTACCACTATTCACCCTCTCCATTTTAAGAGCCTCATTTCGTATAACTCTGCAAGATAATAATAATAAAATTAAAAAATAAATAAATCTCAACATTAGAAGGAACATACATATGCTTATTTTATTTTATCCCTTTTGATGTAGACATTTGTATAAGTAGTCTTATTAGAATTTATCTTTTAAAAACTTGGATTTTTTTTTCAATTTTATTTTTGTTTGTTGACTTCTCTTACTTTAGTTTAAGAATTCTTTTCATATCTTCTTCTTCTTCTTTTTTTTTTTTTTGATTTGATTTTGGTGACTTTGCCATGATTTACATGAAAGACATTTTTCCTCACCCAACAACGATTAGCATATATGGGAAATCTTTCAACTCTATCTATTTCAGTGAATTTCATTTATCATTAAATGCATACTTTTATGGAACCATAAAACCATCTTGCTTCAAATAATTTTCATAGAGGAACACACATCCTTACTAAGTGATATAGTTTATTTTTTCAAGGAAAAAATTGATTTGAGTTTAATATAATGAATTCCTACCACCCCTCCACATAAAAGCCTTGGATTGATAATTCTAGGGGAATAATTTTGAGTAAACTTTATTAAAGTATAATGTTCATTAAACATAAATCTATATTACCATCACACCTCTTTCACTCAAATGCTCATAAACTAAAAGTTTGCAAATGCGCTTCTCAAAAGGGTGATTAAAAAGGACAAGTAAACTCGTCAGGGCTATGGACGCTCATTGGCAGCAGGACTAGGCTTGTATGCATAAAAGAAAACTTCGTCAGGGTATTGTTCAGGCTCGCTATCAGCGAAGCGATGTTAGAGACCAATCATAAAATTGATATATGCTTTATCAAAAACTCCTACCGCTACTTTCTTATATTTTTATATGAGGTATTTTAAAACAAATTTTCCCAAATTTGGATTCATGACTTTTACTCAAGTCTTCTTTGAGTACTTATCTTTATAAACTCATATTGCTTAATCTATTTATGTGAGACCTATGAAAACATTTTATTGTTAGACAATTTTGTGATTTCCATTATTTTTAACATTTTGGATAAATTAAAGTTCATTATCTTTAATCAGAGATAACCGGTTCTTCCTAGTGTGTCACCATTGTTGTAGGGAAAACCTAACACCCCTCTATTACTTCAAATAATGGGGACCCTTTCCATTAATTTTTGGCAAAACACCTTTTATGATTTTCATTAAGTTAATTATCCTAAAATTTTGCCCTTTTTACTTTCGTCGGATTTCCGTTTTAGGATTGCTTCATTGAATCTGAATTTTCACAAGCTTTCCATCAATACTTGTTTAACCTCATTTGGTCAAGCAATTTGTAAATCACACTAATTTGAAGTTTGATAATTTTCTCAACTGAACTAAAAAATGTGAATAAATGTATGATATTTCAATTTTTGCAATTAAAATAGTCATTCATTGTGAATATTAACTTTTATTAATTATTTCTTTTTTACTAACGATCCTACAAAATGACCTAACTAATCTTGGCAATTTACTCCAATTTTCAATTTAAAACAATTTCCAAACCCAAAATATTAAAATTACAAAATTGTCATAGTTCATTTTGTCAAACTTTTAATTTCACGTGAAACTCACTCCACATCACCTCCTTCCTTCCAAAATCCCAAACTAAAAAAATACAATTCAAAAAAATTGCAATTTTAAAATTTTGATTCCAAATAATTTTGCGATGTAATATTGCAATTGTGGAACACGACAAATTGCATATTGCAAATATCAAACATTTATTTGTACCTATGGTTTTAAAAACAAAAACCTCGAATTGTAATTTAGTTTTATGCGAATTAATTTTTTTTTAATAAACTTTATTGGATCCTCCTTACCTCTCCATACCCTCACCGTCATCTCACTTTTCCTCCACCTCACCACACCCCTTATCCCTCCGTACTCTCCCCATCCTCCACGTTCACACTCCTCCTCCCACTTACAAACGTATAATGTGTTTTTGGTTTATATAATTTGAGTGTTTTTATTTTATTGATATAATTTGTAATAAATATATTATATTCTAATTATAATTTTAATATTAATATAATATAATTATATTCTAATTAATTGTAAATCATTTTTTATTAATTAATTTATAATTAATTAAATTTAATAATATAGATGTAATTAATTAGCATTAATTAATTAATAATTGTAGTTTAATTTAAAATAAGATTTTAATTAAAAATTTGATTTTTAGCTTAAATAATAGAAATTTTAGAATTTTGACAATTTTAATACACCAATTTTAGACACTTATAAATGGAGTTTTACTTAGCCAAATGAGTCATATGATGGCTTATTAGAACTATAAAATTATGGAGAATATCTCTGAAGTAGTTTCATTTTCGTATTTGATCATTCATTAGGTTTAAAATTTAGCAGAAAATCAAGCTACGAATTTTTAACCAAACTAATTTCTAAGTTTAATTTTCTGCATTTTCATTTGCCCACAACTTTTTCTGAGTGTAGATCCATTCATCTATGTTCTCCTTGACGAATTAGATCATCATAGACATCAATAAAAAGCTCTGATTCATTTTCTTTATTTATTTAATTAAGTTTTGATTATATATGTTTTAGTTCCAAATTTGACATTTTGATTTTATTTTTGCATTTTAATTTTGTTTTGATTTGTTTTTGCAGGAAAACAATTAAAGAGATGAGGAGAAGAAGATATCAATCAATGAGAATACTCTATCAATAGAAAAATGAAGTTTTGGGCCAATGAAAATTGATGGAATAGATTTATTCTTCAACAAACTTTCTTATTCATAATTCTTTTGTAAATATTATAAAAAACAGGGTGTAGAATGTATTAGGGGCTTCTCTCCTCTCACATCCTAGAATTCTAAAAACAATATTGTAATAGGGATTTAGAGTTGTGGGTGAGAGAAGAGAAAATCTTAAATCTGGAGATTATTGAGGATTTTTATTTTGCATTCTAAATTATGTATGATGGGCAAAGGTTGCACTACTGTAGCACTTGTTGTAACAATAGAAGTTCAAAGATTGTAGAGGATTGTTAGAGACCAAAGCCAGAGATACGGATTCAATAAATTGGTATTTCTAATACTATTGTTTTAAATACTAGTTTCATTTTATGATGGCAGAAATGTGTCATTTCGTTCATATTTGTGCACTATTGTTAGCATCAATAATTTGTCTCAATCATATGTTATTATTTATCTCTGCTCTTATGAGTTGAATTTTGATTTCTGAGTAACTATTTACTCAAAAATCTATCTTTTAATAGTGATTTAATAAATAATGATACGTTGTGAACTGTTTCCTCATATTATTGTTTAATTATTTGAATTACGGATTTAACAATCAATATCATTTGTGAACTACTTCCTAAATTTTATTAGTTGATTATTTCAGTTAAGAGATCTCTGAATAGAATGTGTTTTGGTATTCATAATGTCAGTTAATTGAACTACTTTGTTAGCTTGATATTCATTATAATCTAGAAATGTTTAATTCTCAATCATTTAAATAACTTGCTCTTGGTTGGGTTATATATATATCTACCTAATTGAGACAGGATTAAGATTTAGTTTCTTTTGCTTGCATTTTAGAATAATTTTGAATTTAAATTAATTTTACATTCCTGAAAATCCTCTTCACAAAGAGGCAATTAGTTGTGGCTTAGTTGAGCCCTAGATCAGCTTAAGGATTACTTTCTTGCCTAATCAACGAGAAGGTTGATTTGGTGTTTCTTCTCCATTGGTGGATGGAAGTCATATTTTAAGCCATTGGAGATTGAGAGAATGTAACTGGACCTAGTTAAACTAGTTGGAACCACCATTCCAAATGGAAAAGGAGTTTCTTTAAGGTTGGGATTGGGTGGTCATCCCCAACGTTGTTGCATCGCATTTCGAGGCATCAACACAGCCATACGCCCGTAGTGTAGGAGGATACTGGTAATGTGAAAGAAATTCCCATCACCAACTCTGACCATTAGAGTTTTGGTGTTTGGAATCGATTTTCAAGTAGTCCCACCTGTGGTCAAATCTTTGGAGGTGTCACCCATATGCTCATAGTGTAGGAGGATACAAGAAAGCAAGTCCCATCACCAACTCCGACCTCTGGAGTTTTGGTGTTTGAAATCGATTTTCAAGTAGTCCCACCTGTGTTCAAATCTCTGAAGGTATCACCCATAAGCATGTAGTGTAGGAGGATACAAGTAATATGAAAACAAGTCCAGTCACCAACTCCGGACTCTGGAGCTTTGGTGTTTGGAATCAATTTGCAAGTAGTCCCACCTGTGTTCAAATCTCTGGAAGCATCACCCATACACTCGTAGTGTAGGAGGATCAAGCAATATAAAAGCAAGTCCTATCACCAACTCCAGCCTCTAGAGTTTTAGTGCTTGGAATCGATTTGCAAGTAATCCCACCCGTGTTCAAATCTCTGGAGGCGTCATGTATACGTCCATAGTGTAGGAGGATACAAGTAATATGAAAAAAAGTCCCATCACCAACTCTGGCCTCTAGAGTCTTAGTGTTTGGAATCGATTTGCAAGTAGTCCCACATGTATTTCCTTAAAACAAAATTCGATTATATCTATCTTGCAGTGTTATAAATTTATTGTGTATCAAAAAAGTATGCAAAAAGATAGAAGTCATACAAATATTGTGCTAAGAGTGTCTAAGGTTTCTAAGCTTTAAGATGTCCTTATTTTTTCATACGTTTATCGTTTGTTTCAAGAACTCAATTAGAATATGTAGATTCTAGTTGTGTATATTTTTCTGAGAATTTGATTAGAATTTGTAATTCTAATTGTTAGTAGAGAATTTGTAAATAAATGGTTAGTTAATTTAAAATTAAGATAAATTTGGTTTGGTTATATATGGGATAATCTATAATGTCATGAAAAGTCATTTTCTTTATAAAATTATACTTAAAATAAATATCTAAAATTAAAATAAATTTATGTTAATTATTTTTTTAATATTAAAAAAAAACAAATATTTCTATACAAAAATTATCTATAAAAAAACTTTAAACATGTTAAAGCATTTTTTTTATTAATTAAAAAAAATTAAAACCATCTTCACAACCTACTCGCAATGCATTATATATTTAAAATAAAATAAAAATCCGCTAATAGTATATTATTTATTTTTATTGATATATGAAAGACAACAGATGAATTTTAAGCAATTAGATACACAATCTAGCCAAAACTTGTGTGATTGGATTCCCACTAAAACGACAAAAACTTTTAATAATTAAACTGCTACTTTTTATATGTTTCGGTTTTTGAAACATGTTCGCTAATTAATTTTCTACAAAATTTAGTAAAAATATATTGAAATTATAAATTTTGATTTTAGAAATCTGTATTTGGAAAGTTTTTTTAACTTTTAAATTATTTGTATAATTAAATACGTTATTATATATATAAAGATATATAATTACATTTAGAAAAAAATTATTGCCAATTTTACATTTTTTTGGTAAGTTTTGTAAGAGTGTATCTTCATCATGTCCAATATATTACCTGGATCTGGGTGGGGAATTGAACCAATGACTTCACATCAAAAAGCACCTTAATAGAGCGCTCAATCACCAAAAATCCAAGACCCCATAGACTATTGCCAACTTTATATAAAATGAAAATGTAAAGAATTAAACAACACCCATGCTGAATTATCCTACAAAGTATTAAATAACACCCTTTCTAAATTATACTACAAAGTATTATACTACACCATTTTTTATTTATTACATTTTCAATGTTGACTAGAAGTTATGAAGTGGAACAAAGACTGGATGTAGGGTTGGAATTTGGATTCCTCTTTACCCATCAGACAATTTTTTTTTTTAATGTTTTAGATCTTTTATCTTCTAAAATATATATTTTATATCAAAATTTTTGAATAAACAAACTCAATCAAATTAAGATTAAAATTAATTGTTAAAGATTAAAAGTACACGATTGTAAGTCTTGTTCAAAAAATTATACATAGTTATTGGTAAGAAAAACCATTCAATGGGGCCTACTTTGGCAATCTTGATCTTTTTTAAACTTAAAAGAAATCAGAAAAATGACCGATTGATTTTAAATTAAAAATTGCTTTGAGGCAGGGTAGAACAAAATGATAGTGAATAATTTTACACTAAAATATGCCATAAAATAAAGTGAAAGCAATCTTTATATTATATAATAATTTGTTGTAGAATGATAGTGATCCGTGGAAAATAACTCACATGTTGGTGAAAAATAACTACGTACTCTACAAAAAAAAAAAAAATATGAAGTGAGTACCTCAGTTTTCTATGGAAAATTCATCAGCCTGTGAGTTGTTTTCCACTCGCCATTTTGTAAAGGTTGCAATGTGGGCCAACATTATGGAATTCTTTGGAACTCTTTTGAAACATTAGAGTGGCACGATTTCTTCATTTAAATTTTGTTTTGAAATCTTATTACATGGTAATATTTTCAAAATAGAAACTGTAAAATTGATTAATACCCACTCGCATTACTGCTCTACATAATTTTAACACAATTTTGTTTTGGAATTTTTTTACATAGTAACATTTTCAAAATACAAAATGTAAAATTGATTAAAACCCACTTGATTTAACACTCTACATAATTTTAACACATAAAAAATGTTAAAAAGAATATACACAAAGCAAACTAAGCACATTTTTCAATGGTTTAATGGCCTGCATCCAACCACAAAGTAAGCCCACATGGAGTGCAATGATTTTAGCGTAACACAAATCGATGGAGGAGGCCTTGATTTTACAAGGCACGAAAAGTTTGGTATACATGTGTGATTCTTCAAATGCATGTCCCATCTATGATCCAATGCTCTCCTTGTGGAGTCACTGTAAGATGTCCCTTACACATTTTTTTTTAGAATATTACACAGTTGAGCACATTCAAGCATGATTTGGAAATAAATCAGTCAATTTCACTCACAGTACTCCATTGATACATTAGTTGAAGATCATAAATTCTCCAATGTAATGTGTCAAATGAATTTCCATTATACATTTTAATAGACGAGAGATGCACAAGGACATTCAACATTGATGTCTACTTACTCGCAGTCTTACTCCATACTTGGTGAATAAATAGATGGACGTGACACCATGACAAGCCCCAGTCCAAATGAATTACAACTTGATATATAGTATTAATAATGTTTTCGGAAGATAATAACCAATTAAAAATACATTTTATAGATTTCATAACACATCATAGAAAATGGTTATGCCAAATTTTTAAACAACAAATATTACCAATACAACCAAAATACCCTATAACAAACATTTTTCCATCAAATTCCAACCCTGGCTCAAGTGAATCCTGCGCATTCACGTAAGCATTTCTTGAACCACATGGTGTCAGGGTCAAAATTTTGAAGGTTCACTTTTATGAGATTTTTTTTAGGGGTGGCGGCCTCGTTGTCATCCCATGGGAAGAGTCACAACTTAAAAGTTGATAAGAGAAATGGAATTTTACAGCTCGCCTCTTGGTGAGATCGTTGAAAATGTTAAAAGTGAATAATATTGTGATCAAAACATTTTGGCAAATTATGCGCCTAGTTAAAAATTTCTCGCAATTATTACTCGTAAATTCTTTGTTGAAAATGTCAATGCAATGATCAAAACGTTTTATTTTATTTTCAAATTTCTTGTATACCATCTCCCCTAACATGTATTAGCTCGAACAATGACATCAACAATGTGGAGGTTGTAAGCTCGAACAAACTTTCATCTCTCGCTTTATAAATTCATCCAAAGGAAAAGAAGTTAAGGATGATAGTTTTATCAAAAAGAAATTGAAACTATTTTGACGTTAATTATATTAAAAGGGATAAAGAGATAAATATTATTATCGTTCTCAGATGTGATCGAATCCAAAGAGGGAAGGTTTCGTGAAAATTTATCAGAAGAACTTGCTCTTCAGAGGAATAGCAGTCAAATATATTTTTCATTAATATGAAAAAGTTGTCTAATATGTTTTTAGGTTATTCCTTATTTGTTTTGGAATTCCCACTAGCCCATTTAAGCATAATAGTTTTTATTAAGTCATTTTGTTCACTTTTGGATATTATATTGAAATTTAACATCTACATTAAAATGTATATGACATTATTGCAATACAGTTTGTAATCTTATTTTCGAATTTTATATTGTTGCGGGTTAATATTTTACAATATTATTTTAATATCAAATTAATGAAACTAAAAATATAAAAAACATAGTAACATAGTTCTTTCTATAGTGTTCATGTTTTGTCATTAGTTGAAAATGCTATGTTTTCACAATCGTTTTTGCAAGCCACACCTCTGCACTACTTACAATGAATTTTTTTCCACGGCTCTACACCCAAATGTTATAATAGTTGTCTCGAACCACTAAAGTGTAAGATCCCAAAACTTAAAAATTTCAAATGATCTAGCACACTTTAGTGTTCTAGTTAAAAATGCTTGCAATCAAAAAACTGAACACAACAAGATCTAGAAATGAAGCCTTTATTAACTGAAGAAAATAGTACATTCCCGTAGAATAATATTGGAGACCCTACAATGGCATGCACAACTCTACATCAAAAGAGAAAACAAAAAATCGAAGCACGGTCGTGGACCTTGTATGGATCCACCAAACAAATCAAACCCACGGGGTTTTCGTCCCTGGGATCCAACTAAAACTAGTCACACCAAGTTCTCAAGAAAAACACAATAACATAGATAAACTGTGGATGATCCAAAGGCCTAGTTTCTATCCCCTTTAATAGGCTTGATGGACTCTCTAGAAATCTTATTTTATTATTTTCCCTTGAAAAACAAAGGAAAATACCATGGGTAAATTCCGTCCATTTTGACCATATCAAGAAAAGGGAATATTGCAAATCCTCCCTCCCAAAGATTGCTTGCCCTCAAGCAATCCACTTCTATCTACAACAAAATTCTATGTATACTGATACCAGGATCCCATAAAAATCAGTGTGTTATTCCATGCCTCCATGCTAAATGATCTTGAATGGATCCTTCAATACCTGGATGCCAAACAATCCTTCGACCAATCCTGTCCTCAATAGATCCACTTGGATCTTAATGACACCTAAGTCTTGGGACCTGTAGGTTATGATATCGCCTCATTCCTCCATCACTGCATGTGCCTAAGGGCCATGTTGTGATATGCACTTGGCTAAAAGTTTCCTTCTCAGAATCATCCCATCAATAGAGTACCAACTCATAATTTCTCACCAATCCATGCTTTGGGAAGGATGAATACCTACACATGGAACAAATATACTATGTTGATGTTGCTCGATGCTCAACTCATGCTGCTCCACTCGGTCACCCAACATGATCCATTTGGAGAACTCTGCACTACTCTTCTTAATGTATAAAGGTGGGTTGGTAGTTCTACAAGCCTTATCTATGTACTCATGTAGAGGGTTTCCCTCGAACTCCCAATTGTACTCCTCTTGTTTCCTTGTCAGGGACTTGAGTTGTTCCTCAATGCTAGACAGCTTAGTTGTTGATTTGACACATACCCCTATGAGCTCCTCAATTTCCTATTCTCGTGTAAGACAATGTCGCAGACTATCTAGACTCTCTACTTTAACATCATAAGATTTGTCTTGAAATGCATGAGCTTTTCCCAAAATTCCTCTACTTGCAATTCTAGTGCCCTATTGAATGTCTTTGTATATGTATGCATTGAATGCTCAACTATCACAACTCCAACTTGAACCTTTGGTTGAATCTATAGAAATGGATTATCCTACATACTATATTTTCATGTTGCCCCTTATGATCATGTTCATCATCTTGGTTTACTACTATTGGCTCCTCACTTAAGTCTCATTGGATGTATTCTTCCTGGCCTTCTCCACCTATGGGGACAATCTGTTGTTCATCCACTCTGGTTGTCAAACATGGATGCACTGGTGGACTTTTATCTACACTTGATTTCTCATACTCTTCATGGATTTCCTCCTAGACATTTATGGACTCAGTTATACAAGAATCTACCACATCATTAGGAAGAATTTCCTTCTTCCTTTCCCTGTGTACCTTGTCAAGCTGGTTGATTATCATCGGCTTGTCTTGCAAGTCTCTTTGAAAAACATTGTGTTGTTGCTCACCATCCTAAAAATTAATATACCCAACTATAGAAGACTCCCCATGGTCTAAAGCAATCTCCTCTTGTTATGTCTTTGTTACCTCCTTCCTATCACCTAGACCTGAATGGTCAAGTGCCCAAGATCCCTTGTAGATAAAGCATAGTTCTCTCCTTCTTAGTTCATTATTGTTGCAGGTTTTACTACCTTTGTTCTTTATTCCTCCATCAATCCTTTTAAGCTACTTCTTCGTCAGCACCCTTTTGAGCAAGTGTACGTTTTGCATGACCAAATTATCGACTAGATCATAGGCAGTTGGCGATACAATTAGTTCCTTTCTCCAAATGGTTAACAATTTGGATCTTGGTATCTTGTAAATGTCAGCATCTCCTTCTAAAAACAAGGACATAATATTTTATGCTTTTTTTGACACAATCTGGATGAGCTAATGTAATGTTGCTGTCAAAGTTCTAGAACACTTGAAAGATTAATTCCTCACATTCCATATTCAGCATGAATGTGCCAAAGCTTCACTATGCCATGAGTTCTAAGATTTTTTGTCGCTCTTGAAAGGTAGGAAGCATGATGTTCTTCAACCCCTGAAGGGCTTTTACTATCAGTTGCAATATCTCCCTTATTATACCATTATTGTAAGGCAATGGAGGCTATGTTAAAGCTAGGATCCTACTGAGACAAGAGGTAACTGTTTGACTGAATTCTTCACAAGGATGCTCCAAGATTTTGGGTTGTATCAACACAAGGATGGATGGCTTGAGAGCCCAACTAAGTTTCTTCCATTCTAGTTGTCCCACCCTAGATAGACACGTCTCTAGTTCCTCCAACTCACAAAGGTCTATGACTGAATTTGTTCATTGTAATTTAGATCCAAGTGCAAAGAGACAATTACTTTTTACATCTTCCATCTAGATAACCTTTGATTGTTGAAGGATAACATAAGCCTTCCGAGAGAAAGGCCTACTGTTCTACTCTTGCTTGTGATATGTAAGTTGTTGCCATTTTTTATCCATAAAATTATTGTAGCCCAAAGGACTAGCTAATGTATTACCATGTTGATCCAGAGGCATTTCCACACGTAAAGTGATGACATTATGGCTTAGCCTTCTCTCTCCTCGACTTTATTAAATAAAATTGGTTTACACCCTTTTGAGAAATCAATCTATACTCGCCTTGAAAGTAAACAAATGATAAATATTCAACCTCCATAAGGAAATTGAACACCTACAAGTAATAGTGGAGAAAATAATAACCGAGTGTAACAATAGCTAGTGTAGATGAATTTATGATACATACACGCTGCCCAAAATTTATGACTTATATATAAATTGCAATATACAACAAAGACTGAAAGTAGCTACATGTGACTTGTTTTTAAGGAAACCTAGGCTTGGTCTGATTACAAGACTGTTGAAGGTTTGATCCTCAGTTATAAGTGCGAGTAGATTCAACCAACAATTTTTTCACAGGACAACTCAATAAGGCTGTTGAAGATAAGTATATTTTGACTTTGTCTCGGTGTTGATAATTAATCCATAATTTTTTCCTCGAGACTATGAGAGAGTTCAACCCTTAATGAGGAAAAAATTTCAAATGCACCAAGTTGAAGCCAATACTAGTACCAGGTCGATGCAGAAAACAATTTGTTAATCAAATAGACTGCATGCACTCCAATGAGGTACTTCCGTTCATGGGGTGAAATATGAGCTTATTAAGTCTTATTCTTCAACGGTTACAAGAGAAGATTAGAGGCATAATCTCGGAAAATATCAATGAGAAAAATACAAAACATAAATTGAACTGCTTGATAAATGATTCCAACTCTTGATGTCACAACACTTATCATGCCAAGAAGTCAATGGAAATTTCCAGCCAAAACAATAGGTGCCTCTGATAAATTCATGCATTCCTTGGTAGAACTTGACGACATTTCTCTACCTTTGCAATTATGGTAAATACTCTAATGAACCCCATTGGGTAAATTTAATAAATTTCTCTCTTGGTACAAAGTTCAATTTGACACTATAATTATGGAAATTGTAGGCAAAAATTTGGCCAAGGTAGTACTCAACCTCTTACCTTAAGATGCACATTAAATGTTGACCAATAATTTATGCAGCCTCTGGAGAATTGTAGAGTGTTTCAAACTAAAAAAAAATTCCTCCTAAATAGACGGAATAAATATTCCCTTTGCACTAGATAATAAATAACTCGGCCTCATTTATATCAGTGAATTCAACTCTCAAACCTTGTTCACTGTTGGTGGCAATTATGTAGAGGAATTCAACCCTCATACCCTAGTCACTGTTGTTGGGAAATTACACAGATATTCAACCTTCAAAAGATCACAATTTTATCAGTCATTCCATTCCTCTTCTGCTAAAATAATTTCGTCCCTTAGCTTCTCCAACCCTTATAATAAAAGTATTCATCTTGCAAAGAAATAATAAACTTGGCCTCAAATGAGAGGATCTCCTCGAGCATAAATCGATCCCCGTTAAATTCAAATTATGCCATGGCAGATTGATCTTAAGGAATAATGACTTAGTTAAATTTGCTATTTGGCCCTCCTGTGTTGACAACTTGTTTAATGAAATTTGGTCTGCAAGGAAGAGAATTCAACCTTCCACAAAATTATACAAACTCAACATATACGATCAATCTTCAATTATGGTAATTTTAGCCTTAAAAACTAGATGATATTCGACCATCTTAAGTGATGAAGTTTGGCCTTTGAGATTTAATATGACCTTTCAAATAACTAAACCTTGGCCTCCAAATAATTTCACAACCCCAAATTCCTAGATCTTCGAGCAACGACCTCTGACTCCACATCCTCGTGTGACTAACTCTACTTTGGGTGGATGACCATGGCTAGCACAATGGTCTCTCATCCCACCCGTATTAGTGCATTGTTTGTATGGCACCACTCCTTGGAAATCTTGTCCCATGTCTTACATTCAAAATCCTTTCTGATGCATAATGAGATAACCCCTATGAGTTATGGATCTAATTCGACCCCTTTGGATTTAGAACTGGCCTCTTTGCCTTCTACTGTGATAGTGACCTACACTCCTTGAGGTTCTGATCTAGGTCAGCTCCCAGAAATTTGTGCCCTAATTTAAAGAAAAATTATAGCGTTGTGGCTTCTTGGCCAGCATGGCAGTTTCTATTACTTCTCGATCTAGAGAATTCTATATATCTACAGCTCAATCTTTGAATTTAAACGCCTTATGATTTTTCCCAAACCTCCAAGAATGACCTTAGGCTGAACCTCGGTGAAATATAAATTTTCTATGTGATGGATATATGGCCCTTCAGCAACTTATGTGGCCTTAACCAATTCGTTGTGTTGACTCTTTTTGTATGACCCCTTTGCATGAGGAGTATGGCTTCATGAACAACGTGTTCAACTGTGATCCACAAACTAGTCCTTCATGAGAGTCACCTGGTCCCAACGACCTGCAAAAAGAGAGTAACTTTTAACTTTTATTATTAATGCTCACGAGATCAATATGCTTAAATCTAATTGATCCATGCATCTGCAGTTTTTGAGCCTTCAATTTTTAATGCGGAAATGCTATGGTCCCTTTCCTAGGGGAAAAGCTTCTCCCACGATCGACCCTACTGCAATACATATGCCCAACACCTTAAACTTAATGGATCGGTCAACAATATGACTAGGCAGTGATAAATTTGGCCTTACATCCCTCCACCACCTATGCGTCCTTCAGCACTTGTGTTATACTCCACGACCTTGGAAATACAACATTATTAGGTTCTCGAGCCTTCAACCCTTGCACACTAGCGCCCACAACTCAAAACTCTCGTTTTTTTACTTCAAAACCCTCCAATGCCTGCTCATCCCTCCTGTAACTACATGATGAAGGTGGTCGAGCTTAAAACAATGTGTTTGCATACTTTACAAAATGACTGGCAAATTCTAATCGATCACATGCTCAAATCCACTCTCGAGGGTTCCTAATAAACATGCAACTTTGAATCTTTGTCCTAGGTTGTGGATCACACTTGAGCCCAAACACAAATTTTGGAATGGTGGCATGAGGTATCTACTATTTTAGAATTTTCAATTTGTGGTGGTAGTGGTTATGCCTTCCTTGGACCTAATCCACCTATTTGGCACTCGCAAATAAATTAGATAACCAAAACCCTTGAGACCACATAAATTATTTTATTTTATTATTATTTAAATAAGAAATCATTTTTGGATATAGATTGCGTCCGCCAAACAAAAATAAAAAATGAAGCAAACTAGGGTTATATCAAATATCACTGAAGATGGAAATGTTGGCTAGGGTGAGAAGAGATCCCACTGAAGATCTGTGCATAAAACCCTCAAGTTGGCAGGATGCACAACTTTGATACCACTGTAAAATCCCAAACCTTAAAAATTTTAGCAGATCTAGCACAGTTTAGTGTTATAGTTAAAAATGCTTGCAATCAAAACACTGAACACAATGGGATCTGGAAATGCAACCTTTATTTATATTATTAAATGAAGAAAATAGTAGATTCCCATACAATAATATCATAGCCCCTGCAATGACATTCATGATTTCTCATCAAAAGAGGAAACAAAAAATTGAAGCACAATCGTGGATCCTATATGGATCCACCAGACAAATCAAACCCATGTGGCTTTTGCCCCCGCAATCAAATTGGAACTGGCCACGCCAAGTTCTCAAGAAAAACACAATAAGGTAGATAAACTCTGGATGATCCAGAGTCCTAGCTTCTATCCCCTTTAATAGGCTTTATGGACTCTCTAGAAATCTTATTTTATTATTTTCTCTCGAAAAAGGAATGGAAATTCCATGGGAAGATCACATGGGAAAATACCATGGGTAAATTCTGTCAATTTTGACCATATCAAGAAGGGAATATTACATAAAGATATAGAAAACAAAGTGGAGGCAAGGAAAAGAATTAGCAATATTATATATGAAGCAAGTGCATACCCAAAAATT
Organism: Pinus taeda; assembly: GCA_000404065.3. NCBI lineage: Eukaryota > Viridiplantae > Streptophyta > Pinopsida > Pinales > Pinaceae > Pinus > Pinus taeda. Next base: position 10,686 of record APFE031023190.1, on the reverse strand, counting down.
TAAGTGGCACAAAATTAATTTATCAATTTCATGTGAAGGTGTAGAGGAAGTGTTCATTGTTCAAGAAATCTTTTGTGTTGTGAAGTGCAGAGGAAGCAGAATGAAAACTTCATTTTCACTTTTGCGCTCCGTGTAATGACATATAGCCCAAGGAAAGCAAATTCTACAAGATGCTTATGTTGCCAAAATAAGTGAAAAATAACAGTACATCACACTAGCCACATTAGACTTCATTATTTGTTTTTGGCCTGAATTCATTGTGTATTGTTTAGAGCTAGTGCAGTCTAAAATAGTCCTTAAGATGACAAGATTTATGTCATTTAACTAAAGAATTAGTGTGGTTGTTTATCTAGTTAAAATAATTCCAATGGCCAAACACCAACATGTTATTCATATCATTTATACACGTCGACAATTAAAAGAGCTCACCATATATCGGTAAAATCAAAGACTACCTAGTGAGCCTCGGTACTAAAACAAGAATGTTGCAACTCCCAAGGCTACCGACGTTAATTATCAACCCGAGGTTCGTACAAACTTAAGAGACATCAACACTATATGTGTAGCATACAATGTGTCCTCTCTTTGCTGTCATGATGTAATGGAGTGCATGTACTAAAGTCAAATCCTAGACTAATTGCAGAAAATGAAATGTTTGAAATGGAACCTTAACCTATTGCAAGAAATAAAGTACAAGGAAAGAGACTAAAATCAAAAGTTATAACACACCATTTTCTAACTAATTGCTAATAGAATTTGCTTCAAAAGAATGCTAATTTAACACGTATGCAATCCTACTATCCTAAGCATGCATATTCAAAGCATCAAACCTTCTACTGTTGTGCATGTAAATGAATAAAATAAATATGTTTTTCTTTTCGTGTTTTTTCATGTGAGAGTGGGAAAGATAATCTCTTGTGGTGATGTGGTAGGTTTCTTGAGGATGATGGAGAATGGTCAGAAAACTTGGGAGACAAGTAGGGACCCTTTGCTAGCTTCCCAGAAGCTTTTTCCTCAATTCAGCCTCAAAATAGGGTTTCCTACAGGATGCTACATGATTTCCTATAGGATGTCCTGAAAACCTATAGGATCCCCTGAAAACCTACAAGATACAGCTGAAAGCAAAATTATGGATGTTGAAGGTGATGGAAAGCTTAGGGAAGGTGGTTGGTGGATGGAATGAGGCAAGGGAGTGCCTAGGACCACTTTAGAACACAAAACCAAAGTTGGGAGATGGATGGATTTGCTCAAAAAGCTTGGAGAAGCTTCCTTGGGAAATGAAAAAATTGGTGAGGGTTTAGTGAATGAAAGTGAGTACCATGGGTGGATGAAGTTGGGATGATGTTGTTGACTATGAAATCTCTCTGTACTCCTGAAACACCTGCACTACATCAAACATTGGCATTTACCCAAAAATCATGCAAACATGAAGAATTTCAATTATCTAAAGGAAACATAATTTCATGAGCTAGTTGTCTACTTTATGCATGAGGAAAAAAATTTAGAATGATACAAAACATTGATGAGATCTAATGTAAAACTGAAGATAGAAGAAATGGAAATCAAATCCTACCCTTGAAAACTAGCAAAATGTGGACCTAAGTGTGGAGCAAGAGGGTCAAGATGATCATGATGGAATGGAGGTCAAGTAAAGCCCTAATCACAGCTTCAATGATGATTTTTCTCAATTCAGGCTCAAAACAAGATTTCCTACAGGATGCTACAGTTATTTCCTACAGGATGCTACAATTATTTCCTACAGGATGTACATATTTTCTACAATTCATCGAATGAACAAGCAAATCAAATCCAAATTGGATGGGACATTTCTTTTTATTAACTAGGATGTCTTAGGTCCCCATTCTAAGTGGAATCACTCAAAAATATCTATGTTAACCCAAACTAAAAAAATAGAAAAACATTACTAGTCGAAAATCTAGAAATTCGAGAACTAGTGAGCTAGTAAATCTAAAAAATGCCTAACCTAATCAAGTGCAAATGCAGTGGGGTAATTTTTTTTATGAACTAGAATTTGTTTTGATCTAATGCAAGTGGAACCAACTCGATTGAATCTTGTTAGCATGCTCTAAAAAGTAGCATAAATTTACTTTTCTTTGTTAAAAAGGAGGTCCAACAATCTAGATTTGGGAATAAAAAGACTAATCCAAGTAGCTCAATGATTACAATGAACTTCCAAAGCTTTTCCAAGGATGAACTAATGCTTGTGATTCTGCAAAATAACTTAAATCAACCTTTTAACTCAATCCTACAACAAGAAATCATTAATACTAAATGCAGAAATAGAAAGAAATAAAAACAAGAGATGCATGTGAATAAGAAGTGAAAAGAATGAAAGAAAATTATACAAAAGTGCTCTGAGGCTCTTGGGATATCCAAGCTCAAGGGAACTGAGAGACCTATGGAGGAGAACAAAATTTATAAGTTGAACATGACACCAATCTTCATTATTTTCATCAATAGAATTACATCCCTGCAAGAAAATACAATGGAGCTACAAATATACAAGCTCCCTCCACAATAACACTAATGAAAATCTATATCTAGAGGCAAATTTGACTTGGTACTTATACAAAATGATTAGGAGTCATTCCCCATGAATGGAGGAAGTTTTCCCCACCAAAATCCCTTGATTAGTGGATTTGGTCCTCAATACTAGGAATTTGCATTAAATGGCAGGGAATACATTCCTAGATTTTCTCAATCATTGGAGTTTCACAAACTGTGCAATAATTCCATAATATCTTGTTGATTTATTATTTATTATTGATCCTCCTGTAGTAGGGAACAAGTCCCTAAATTATCTCCTCCTTCAAATCTTCATAATCTGCCCAATATTCTCATAATATTCCACAAAAATAAATAATATTAGGCACAAATATCCAGTTATTCATAAACCTTCCTAATGAATATATTAAAGTTAAAAAAAAATTATATAATTTAGAAAGAGAGGTTTAATGTGTTGAAGGATGGTCATAGGCCTTAATTTATGTTTTAATTTAGAGGCATGGACATTAATTTATGTCTAATTTAGAGGCCCATCATTACCCTTGTTAAAAGTGTTGCTCATCCTCTAAGAAACCTAGTGACCTCATTGTGCCTCATTCATGGACTTGGTGGCCTCTCTCTTGTGCATTAAGAATCTTGACTGCAAGTTCCACATGGAAAAGCCCAAAAGCATATTTGTGCACATAAAAATCATTGTTTCTTGAGACCATTAGCTTGTCTTCTTCTTCTCTCTTATGGCCTAGATGACTGCCTAATGGCCTTGGAGTTCTCTGTTTTGATTAGTTCTCTCTTAAGCTCTGCCATCTTGGGGTTTAGCATAATTTTTTCATTTCTTCCTTCTTGTAGCAAAATTTTGCCTTCCTGTAATAGTCATTCCTCCTCTTTCAGGGTCTTCTAACTGTATGGGAGTGATGAGAAATGATGAAGAGGGATTGGATGATGATGCTAGGGCTCAAAGGGAGTAGTGTAGGTTTGTGAAAATGGAGAGGATGTTTTGTTTGTTTGTTTTATTTTATTTTATTTTTCAAGAATGAAATGGGATGGATGAATGATGAATAGATAGTGAATATGAAGCTGATGGAGGGTTTGGAGCGCTGTAGTGACTTGGCTTTTTCCAAAATCTCTTCTTTTAACGGTTGTCCTCATTCCTTGAAATCATCACCCTTCATAATTTGACTTTTCAACATTGCGTGAGTGAAGGAGTGAGCTGCAATTAACTAGTTGAAGGCGGCTGAGATTGCTAACCCATCCTTAGGTTATAAAACCTCATCTCTCATGCATTGAAAAAAAATTTCTAACTATAATATGCTAAAGAGAAGAGGTCAAGAATATTGCATACCTGTACCTACCTGATGACCTTCCTGTAGATGTTGTCTGTTGGAGAGACCTGCATGTTGATGTTGATTTGCAAGTGTTGGATGGTGATGTTGATGATCCTGATGTTGCTGCTAAGCTCTGGAGGAGCTTCTTTGACCTCTGGATCTCCATTCTGTAGCTGACTACAAATCTATGGCTACTTCATCATCATATCCCCTCAATTTTTCAAAGAAACCCAACCAATTGTGCCTTGTGAATATCTCTAGTACATGAGGGTGCTGATGAATCCTCACTATGTTGATAAGTTCTCCCTGTCATTTTTCGCTGATGGATGGAGGTTTGTATATGTCTGATACCAAATTTAAAAATTCTGTGTATACAATTTTCTTATGCTACAATCACTTTTAACAAACTAGAAAGGTTTTTTATGTTCCTTTCACTTGGAAAAATGTGGGGAAATGTAGAGCCTACCTCCTTAACACTACTTGATGAAGCCAACCTCTATTTTTCCCTTTTAAAACTACTCACTCCCAATCTTGTAGGTGTTCTGTATCCTGTAGGATCTCAGGGAATCATGTAGGTTTTCAGGACAATGACTTATTTTTTCCATATCTCCCAAATGGTAGAATGGATTGACCTGAACCTTTTTGAGCATGTTGCCATCATCATTATGCCCCTCCCCATAAAATAATTTTGGTCAATGGATGCATGGATCTCGAGAAAAACTAAAAATGGCGGAAGGTGATGGAGGCCTATTTCTTGGACACCGTGCACTAGAATTTGCTGAAATTGCTTGGGAATCTTACCATCATCCATATACATCTCCCCATGAAACAACGTTTTAAATGGATGCATGGATATTGAGAAAATGCAAAAATGGTTGTAGGTTATGGAGGCTAAGTTCTCGAAATTTGTGCACTAGAATTTGCTGAAATTGCTTGAGCATGTTAGCATCATCCATATTCATCTCCCCCTAAAACATCTTGGAAAATGGGTGCATGGTTTTCAAGTTATGGCAAAAACAAATTTCTGCTCTATGTATTTTTATATCTTGTAGTAAAACATAGCATCCTGTAGTTTTTTAGGACAACCAGCAAACTGAATGGTAGAAGCTGGAGAATGATGGGTGGATGGTGAAAATAGATGAGGGTAATGGATTAGCATGGCCTTGGCCTTGTTGTAGCATTTGAGAAAAAGAGGAGAAAGTCAAAATTTGACTTCTTTTGACTAGGCTTGACCAATTTTCCTTTTGGTATCAACTTGTTCTTGTTGCCTGCAAATGTTGGAGAGTACAAGCAATCATCAAAGAGATGCATGGAGCAAGGATTTCTTTTATTTTTTTTCTTTTAGGCCTACTAGCCGCCTCAATGAGGTTTTCAACTAGTAGGTCTACCTAGATGCCTCAAAGGAGGTTTTCACCTAGGATCTTTTCTTTTTTCTCTTTTTTTTGCTTTTTTTCCAACCCATTCACTACCTCATGGAGGTTTTCAATCAATGAGCCAATCTGAGGCACCTCCAAAGAGGTTTTCACCTAAGATTTTTTTCTTTCTTTTATTTTTCATTTTTTTTCTACCCTAACCTAGTTGAAAAACAAAATCACTTTCAAGTATATGAATACTTCCAATGGAGCCATGTGCACATCAAGATGATAGACAAAATGATATGTAGGCTTGAAATGTATGTTTTGACGGGTACCTGAATTGGAGTGATCAAATGCTTTGACTTTGAAAAATACAAACACAATTGAAGAAGAAAGTATTGTTACAACTTAGTGACTATCTGGAACCATATTTCAATATAGTTGTGATGTCCCTGGTCCTTTTTCTGATCTGAATCATTATTCATATCTTCTTCTACCATGACCTTCAAATCTTCCTCTTTTTGTTGATTGCTCTCTTGAATACATGGACGATTTGATGGTAACCATGAGGGAGCTTTCTCAATCTCTAATTTTGATTTTTGTTCTTCATCAAGTGCAGCCCATGATTCTGTGGTCTTCTCATTCGAATCTTCTTCTCTTGGATGTGGTCCTTCAATGATATCAAGATAATCTCTTTTTTTCAATACTCTTCCTGAGTTATGGTGAATACCATTGATCTCAAGAGGAGATGTTTGGAAGTGTTGTACCTCAGCATCATAAGTGGGTTGAGCTACTACAATGTGTGGGTTTGGAAATGGTGGTATAGGTAGTTGCGTGAGAGTGGATATTTCAGATGGATGTGGTTGAGGTTGTGGTTGTGGTGCATATGAATGGTAGGGATAACATGGAGTTAGGTATGGAGGATATTGAGGAAAGTATTGAGGATATTATGGAGGGCTTCCTTAAGTTCCTTGCCAACCTTGTTGCGAAGATTGGTTTTGGGGTTGAGATGGCCAATGGGTGTGTTCCAATTACTTTGAGATGGATGTGCATAAGCTTGAAATTGTGAATTAGGATCTTGCATCACATAAATCCAAATAGGTCTTCATGGTCCTCCTGGAGCTACATAGCATAGTTGAATTGGTGATTGACTTTCTCCATTGTCCTCCTTGTAAACTTCCTTCATCCTTGGTAATGATGGACAATGTTTAACATCATGTGATTCTACAACACAAATATCAACATATTCTTTTCATTCATCTTGATTTCTTACCATTTCTACTTGTTTTGTTAGATTGCTAAGAATTTATGTTTTAAAATCATCAAACAAATTTCCGAGTTTAGCTTGACTTACCAATCTTGATGTTGATTTACCTACTCTTATTTTTCCTCTTGATCTGTGTTTGCATGTTTCACAAATTTCATCAAATGATAATTGGTATACATCACCTCTACCCATGAGATTAAGGAGATCAATCCATTCATCCCTAATTGTTCTAAGTAGGAGGGTTTTTAGTGTGTCAGATCCTAAATGATGTAGTTTTCCCTCTTAAAATTATACATGAATTTGTCTATTAGATCCTCAAGGCTCTCATCTTCTCTTTGATTCATTCTAAATATTTCTTCCTTAAGATCATGCTCTTTATATTTTTTTAGAAATATCTTTTGCATATCATTCCATGATCTTATTGAATTAGTCCCTAAACTCATGAACCATTTAAAAGATCTATCCTTCAATGTTTCCAGAAATAATCTGAATTTTTGTGTTTTTGATAAGTAACCATAAGATCTACAAACAATTTCAAATTCAAAGAGAAAGGTTTCTGGATCCTCTGACCTTAGACCATGAAATTTTGGAAGAAAAGATGGAGGGGTGTTCTTCATGTGCACACTACCATCAATATATTGAATGGGAAATCCGAGAGGATCTTCCTCATTGTCATCGTCTCCATCAATTTATTCTACATTCTTTTCCATTTTCTTCTTCTACCTACAACATTGAATGGTGATGTGGTTGTTACTGCACCACATGATCAAATGTGGGGGAGAGTGGGGGGGTGCGTGAGTTGGTGTTGGAGAATTTTTTGTTTTTGTTTTTGTTGTTATGATTGAATGAAAACTATAATGCAATGCACTTTTATACTTTTGAAATTAAATATGCCCAATGCATTTTTTTTTTGCAAAAAGTAAAAAGAAATGAATCAACTAGGGAAGCAAACAATGCATACTTTTACAACTCCCTGGCAATGGCACCAAAAATTGATGAGCCTCGGTATTGCAACAAGAATGTTGCAACTCCCAAGGATATCGACTTTAATTATCAACCCGGGGTTTATACAAACTTAAGAGGCATCAACACTATGTGTGTAGCATACAATTGTCCTTCATTTGCTGTCAGATGTAATGGAGTGCATGTACTAAAGTCAAATCGTAAACTAATTGCAAAAAATGAAATGTTTGAAATGGAACCTTAACCTATTGCAAGAAATAAAGCACAAGGAAAGAGACTGAAATCAAATGCTAAAACACACCATTTTCTAACTAACTGCTAAGAGGCTTTGCTTCAAAAGAATGCTAAGTTAACATGTATGTAATCCTATTCTCCTAAGCATGCAGATTCAAACCATCAAACCTTCTATTGTTGTGCATGTAAATGAATAAAATAAATCTATTTTTCTTTTCGTATTTTTTCATGTGAGAGTGTGAAAGCTAATCTATTTTGGTGATGTGGTAGGTAGCTTGGGGATGATGGTGAACGTTCAAAATGCTTAGGAGACAAGTAGGGACCCTTTGCTAGCTTCCTAGAGGCCTTTTCCTCAATTCGGCCTCAAAACAGGGTTTCCTACATGATGCTACAGGATTTCCTACAACATGTCCTGAAAACCTACAGGATCCCCTAAAAACCTACAAGATACAGCCGAGAGAAAAAGGATGGATGTTGAAGGTGATGGAAAGCTTAGGAAAGTTGGTGGGTGGATGAAATGAGGAAAGGGAGTGCCTAGGACCACTTCAAAATTCAAAACCAAAGTTGGGAGATGGATAGATATGTTCAAAAAGCTTAGAGAAAATTCCTTGTGAAATGATTAAATTGGTGAGGGTTTAGTGAAAGAAAGTGAGGACCATGGGTGGATGAAGTTGGGATGAGGTTACTGACTATAAAATCTCTTTGTACTCTTGAAACACTTGCACTCCATCAAACATTAACATTTCTCAAAAATCATGCAAACAAAAGGAATTTCAATTATCTAAAGGAAACAGAATATCATGAGCTAGTTGTCTACTTCATATATAAGGAAAACTTTGTAGAATGATATAAAACATTGATGAGATCTAATGTAAGACTGAAGATAAAAGAAATGGAAATCAAATCCTACCCTTCAAAACTAGCAAAATACTGACCTAAGTGTGGAGAAAGAGGGTTAAAATGGTCTTGATGGCATGGAGGTCAAGTAGAGGCCTCATCCTAGCTTCAATGATGATTTTTCTCAATTTAGGCTAAACATGATTTCCTACAGGATGCTACAATGATTTCCTACAGGATGTGCAGATTTACTATAATTCATCGAATGACCAAGAAAATCAAATCCAAATTGGATGGGACAAATTTTGTTATTGGATAGGATTTCTTAGGTCCCCATTCCAAGTGGAATCACTCAAAAATATCTCTGTTAACCCATGCTAAAAAATAGAAAAACATTACTAGTTGAAAATCTAGAAATTCAAGAGCTAGTGAGCTAGTAAATCTAAAAAATGCCTAACCTAATTAAGCGTAAATGCAATGGGGTAAATTTTTTTATGAACTAGAATATTTTTGTTATCTAATGCGAGGGGAACCAACTCGATTGAAGCTTGTTAGCGTGCTCTAAAAAATAGCTGAAATTTACTGTTCTTTGCTGAAAAGGAGGTCCAACAATCTAGATTTGGGAATAAGAAGACTAATCCAAGCAGCTCAAAGATTACTATGAAATTCCAAAGCTTTTTAAAGGATGAAATAATGCTTGCAATCCTACAAAAGAACTTACATCAACCATTTAACTCAATCCTACAACAAGAAATCATTAATGCTAAATGCAGAAATAGAAAGAAATAAAAACAAGAGATGTAAGTGAATAAGAAGTGAAAAGAAGAAAATAAAATGATACAAAAGGGATCTGATGCTCATGGGATGGCCAAGCCCAAGGAAAATTAAAGACCTATGGAGGAGAACAAGATTTATAAGTTGAACATGACACCAATCTTTATTATTTTCATCAATAGAATTACTTCCCTACAAGAAAATGCAATGGAGCTGCAAAAATACAATCTCTCTCCACAATAACACTAATTAAAATCTATATCTAGAGGAAAATTTGACTTAGTACTTATACAAAATGATTATGAATTATTCCCCTTGAATGGGGAAAGTTTTCCCCACCAAAATCCCTTGATTAGTGGATCTGGTCCCCAATACTAGGAATGTGCATTAAATGGCAGGGAACACATTCCTAGATTTTCTCAATCATTAGAGTTCCACAATCTGTGGCATAATTCCATAATATCTTGTTGATTTATTATTTATTATTGATCCTCCTGTAGTAGGAAACAAGTCTCTAAATTATCTCCTCCTCCAAATCTTCATAATCTGCCCAATATTCTCATAATATTCCATAAAAATAAATAATATTAGGCACAAATATCCAATTATTCATAAACCTTCCTCATGAATATATTAAAGTTAAAAATAAATTATTTAATGTAGAAAGAGAAGTTTAATGTGTCGAAGGATGGTCATAGGCCTTAATTTATGTTTTAATTTAGAAGCATGGGCCTTAATTTATGTCTAATTTAGAGGCTCGTCACTACCCAAAAAATAAAGGTTTTGTTTTTCATAATGAAACACTAGTGTTAATAATTGCAATTATACCATTAAAAAATTATTATATCGTGAAATATTTGTAAGTTTATGTTAATTGTAAATTTAGATATTTAATATACTTGAAATTTGATTAATTGAATAAGAAGCTACTTTTTGCTTCTCTCTAAATTTGAACAATTTTGGATTCATTGTCATCCATAAATATATTTGGATGCTATAGCAATCATGTGTATAGTTGTTGCTACAATGTGTGGAGTACAGAGGAAGAAAGCTTCCTCCAAACTCCGCACAATGTGTTAATATTATGAGGATTAGCAATAAAACTTAAATTCGGTGTGGGCTTTTTTTTCTTTTAAGTGTATCAACACTTCCACCTCCAATATATATATATGAAATTAATAAGTTTATATGGCCATTTGTTTCTTTCAAGTGTATCAACACTTCCACCTCCAATATATATGAAATTAATAAGTTTATGTTAATTATAAATTTAGATATTTAACTCATCATAAATAACTTTATAGCCACACACAGCCAAGTAGTTGTGAATTTGCTTCTCTGTGAATTATTGAAATTCTTATATTTATATTTCTGAAAGAAAATCAATTTTTTTCATACATTGTTACCT